>KZ345134.1:212767-232416 GCA_002352805.1 Teladorsagia circumcincta
AACGAAATAGCAAGAAGAGAATCCCTTTGAAATCCTCGCGATATCCGCGACAGCACAATACTGAGTGTCATACTATTATTCAGCCTGTGGGAATGTTAAGGCGGAAAAGGTGTAGTGGCAAGTGGTGCTGCTTACGACGGATACTGTCCGGAGATCCAATCTTTGACCGTCATTGTACTGGTCATGAAAGCTTCAACTTCGGGACCGGTTAACTAGTACGGACTTATCTGAGAGGATGAAAACCTGTACATCGGCTGCCCCCCGCAAGTCATTGAATAGGTCGAGTCACATTTCAGTTTCGAGTTGCCACTACGATTGTGAACGGAATAGAATGCATGGCGCATCTCAAAAACTAGATTGATCCACGCCGAATGCTTTACCGTTTTTGTGGGAGGGCTGAGCAATAATATGGGGATCCCCTTCTCAATTTACAACTAGGCAACTACGGAGAGGTGTTTGGTGTTCCTTGAAAGACGCCGATCGCTTTTCTATAGAGTTTCGCTTGCAGCTTGTGAGGTCTGTGGGAGAGTTTGAACAGAAAAGATATATTCACGGTAAAAATGTCAAAGCATCCAGTGATGATAGCGAGGTAAATAATTTCATTCACGCTGGAAATCAAAAAAAATGAACTGTGAAAAAGTAGAGCAACATTGGAGCCTGGAAGGATAAGAACACGACACTTTAAGTGCGCAAACATCGACAAGATCAGCTAAGCGGGAGGTGCCGACGACGGCGGAAAGTATCCGAGTGGATATTGAGCACCACGATCAATAAGCATTCTTTCAGCAGATCTTTCACTATAGAAAATGTGATTGCTTTGACCATGAGATAATTTATAATACGAAGAACACTTACAACATGGAAATGGGACGCTATCGTAAGTACGGGGGCATCGTGATGGCATACTCTTGAAATCTCGAAAAGCATATCACTTTTGTTGAAAACTGGGCTAACAATAAGCTTCAGGCACGAAAAAAAAACAACGTGAGTGGGGCGCGTGAGCAATTTTCATTCTGCCAGTAGTTCTTGCCTTCTCCTATGGTTGGTCCTGAAGGGTGCCCCCGTATCTAGTGATGGCCCCAAGAAATTATTTCAAGCGATGCTGCCACTTTAGTGGTCTTATCGTTAGGGCCGAATCTGGTTTGGATCAGCCAGGCCTTGTGTTCACCATCATGCGAATTGGTCAAGAGGTAAAAAAAACTGTTTGGATCTTGGCTTATTGAGTGTCAACATAGGCACAAAATGTGGAATCAAATTTCTCACCGATAATAAAAAGAAACCAGATGCGAAGCTCATCCCAGTGCATCTCAAACCATCATAATTTGCAGTTTTATGGATTTGATATTGAGAATATCTATGCTACTGACGACATTGATAAAGCTGATAGAGATTGTAACGTGTATTCGAAGATCACTAGAGGCGCGTAAAAGAGGTTGCCATGGGCTTATTTCAAAAATGCTATAAACAAAATGGATTGAGAACTACTCTGGCAGGAAATAGGGCGGAAGCGGTGCAGTGCCAAATGGCGTTGCTTACCAGGCGCGAGGTCCGGGGACAAATCCTGTGTCATGCGTCGTCCAGGTCAACCAAGCCTTCCATCCCTCCGGGATTGGTTGATTGCTACCAGGCTTGCCTGAGAGGATAAGAAACACTGATTTGTACATCGCCTGGCTCCCGCAAGTCATTGTAAAGGCCACATCGCGTTCAAACGCCACTGCGAATGTACAAATGGAAGTAGAATGCGTGCAAAAAGGGATTGATCAACGGCAAATGCTTCATCCTTTGAGCTTTTATCCTGGTAGAGAATCAGAGAAAAGAAGCCAATGATTGATGATAGCAGTCTATACGATGGAGTAAGGTTGAGAAGAGGGCACTTGCAATTGATCTGTCCATTATGTGATGTACCATGCACCATAATTCCGTTCTGAATCGTAGAACCATTTAAATGCGATTCGGTTCACACAATGACGTGTGGAGAAAGCAGAGGTGCAGGTCAGCATGGGGGCGCCACTGGTCACTTCAATATTCTCGCCTCTCATTAAATAGATTGGTCATAGAAGTGCTAAGAGTGACGCTTCAAGAGTAGAACAGGGAGAGCTACAGACTGATACGGATCAATACCGTCTGGCTACCAGAATATTCAAACTCCTTGGCAATGTTGGGAATGAAACTCGGCTTAAAAATGAATTGAGCAAGATAGAACAAGCTGACTCGCGTGTCTGTGGCTGGGTGTCGTAATGTTTATATGGAGTTCAGCATAATCGACTGTTTTGTGATTCCAAACTAAAGGCAACTTCAGGCAGATATTGGAGGAAATGGGTTTGATTTTATCATATAAGAAATTAAATATAGGTGCGGACCAGAAACATACAGAGAGTTTAACAGGAAGGAAGCAAGCGTATAGCAGGGAACATACACTTAAAGAGCAGAAGCAGCAGAGGGCTGTAATCGTGTCGTCACGACCACGGTAGAAGATGCACTGGACAAAGCAAAGTGGCGACGACTGACAAAGGCAGCGGACCCTGTGACTGTGTCGGACTAACGCCAGGAAGAAGAAGAAAGAAGAGGACATCTATCCTCCCATCGAGGGTTATTTTGAAGATTGAAGATAGTAGGAGGCGAGCAAGGGTAGGAAGTACCGAACGGGAAGGGAAAGGACCCTGTCGTCGACCCGGATTCCACGTCGCAGACTAACGACCCATTGGATCGAGTTTGATCAGGTCTCAGGGAACTTCATGGTAACTTAGTTGTCATCATTCTTGAGTGGAGTGATAAAATCATTGCTCCAAACGTCTTTCGGCTCTCCGAAATCAATGAGCAAGTCCAGCAGTACACGAAACCTCACGCTACCATCATAGTATTTACTGGAGGTGGGAAGAGTAGAACGTACCAAAACCAAGGATCAAAATTGAGCATTCAAAACATTGCCTTTTTTACTATGCAAAGTAATTTGCATTAGAAAAAATTGCTGAACATGGGTCAACAAAATGGGAGGGTCAGAAGCAGTTCATATCAGACTTTAAATGTCGCCACTAGCTGGGCCCTAGCAGGGCTACCATCAGAGATGCTGATGGAGAGCAAGCGTTGGCTTTCCATGCCTGCAGCATGGAAAGCCAACGCTTGCTCTCCATCAGCATGCTTTCCTTTGCCTTCTCGAAAATACCAACCACTTCTGCATAGAGCAAGAATTATTGTGTGCAAAACAATTCAGTTGAGCAAAAATTCAGTGTTCACGTGATAACGTTCGCATAAAGAACGTCAGCTAGTGCAGTAAATAACACTTAAAAACATCTCGAAAGAAAATTTGATGAAGAATTACAAACAGGCGTTGCCATTCGACCAAAGTATAGCTGAACATTACGGTAACCTGCAGCCAGAAAACTCTTGTGCAAGATTTACTGGACGCCTCTTAGACACAGCCGCAGTTTTACAGCCGACGAGCTAAAGAGCCAAGCCAGCCGACCGCGGTGAACGCTGCTGTGTGTGTTTTTCTCAGTTGCCTCGCCGATCGGAAGATGAGCAATACTGGTTGTAAATCATGGCCGCGGCTAACAGTAGGATAAGCCGCGAGAAAATGCTAGGTTCTTACTTAACATACTGTCAGTATAAATTGGTAACAGGTGTTAGTTTGTTGTGAACAACTACAAAATGTTGACATAGACTTTTGTTCTCTTCGTTGGACCCTAAGGATTGCAACAGTTGGATGGAAATCAAGGAGAAGGAATACAATGATCTTGAGAAACCTAGAAATGAGGAAAAATTGTGCCGTCGACTCCGATCATCCTACTCAAATTACGCCATGCATTTGCACATGCACTCACCAAAGTGAGTTAATGATGTGTGGTTCCCTAAGAATTCGAAAAATTGCTAGGTTAGTAATCCGGTTGTCAAAAAATGAAATGTCTGGTTGCCTTTGTTGTACCTTCATCATGATTCTCGTAATTTGAAAGTGATCTGGTTCTTCAACTGACTGGCTAGCCCCCTTCCCTGGGTGAGTGTAACTATGCAAAAGCGAAATCTCTAAGCAATACAATCAGTGAGGAAAAAACCGAGTTTTCTTCAAGATTAGCAACCATGCTTCCAGTTCTAGTCAAGGTGTGACTGGAATAAAAACCTAAACTTACTTGAACTAGAGTAACTCAAAAAAAAGACAAGGCAAGCTTTATGACTCGTTTTGGCCTGCTTCTTTCTAATAAGAAACTCACCATAAAGTGGGGGGAGAGAATGCATGTAACTGTAACTTAGCCTAGCTCAGTAAATGTCATAGTGTATGACGCTTCAGCGAAGCTGACTGAACTTCAACAGGGTGGTCCTTCAATTAGCAAAAAGGTAGACAAATTTTGAGATGACAGATGGCAACTTTACACTGAATTTTACAACCATATTTCAAAAATGAACCTAAGGTGATGATGATGCGATCCATTTGCTACTTTACTTTACTTTGCAAGAAGTACTTTATAGATTGAAGACTTTGTGTTTGGTCGCGAGAAAAACGGCTGTTGATTCACCTAACCCATCTCTTAAAGACAGAGTTTAATTGAAATGCAGTCCATTACAGATCAAGGAGAGGTCGGCTTGAGTCAGACGGCAAGGAGTTGCTTATTGGCGGTCGAGAGCGGCGCAGGTATGACTGCTCTGCTGCTGAGAACACACTGTTCACTGCAAAACCCGCATCGAACGGACCCCTAGAGGGCTAGCCTGCCGGTGGACTAGGTGTACCTCCCTTCTGCAGCCTCCGACCCTATCGCGGAATCCTTCCTCAAGTGAGTTGGAGCTTACTAGTGATCAATACCGTTTGCGGGAAGATGCTCGTTCTTAACAAAAGTGAGGCGCTACCGCGCAAAAGTGCGCTGGTTTACTGAGCAGGATTTTGAAAGCACTCCAGCCCAAAAGCGATTCGCCCACTAGTTCAGTTAGTGATTTGGACGAGCAGTGCTGCCAGCAGCGGCACAGCTGGGGTAACTCGACTGCAGCATGGATTGGCATACCGCCGCCAAACGCGTTGCAGCAGACTCGTCCATACTTCCGCCATCCTAGCCGCTGCCCGTTTTTGAGTGAAGACCAACGGCCAAACAAGGGAGAGGGTCTTTTTGCCTTTTCTCGACGGAATTCTCTGCTTCTTTTAGCCATTGACGTAGCACTGATACCACCACGTTCCCTGTAAATCTCTAAAATATATCGTAATCGCTGCCGTTGAACCTCAGGTCAGCCTCACTAACGAGGTAGGGATAGGTACTGTGCACCGCTGTACTGTGACCATGACCTCTGACCAGAACTCAGCTCTATGTTAGATTTTGTGAGGGAGAGATTAGCAGAACTCAGTTCCAGTCCACCTGGCTTCTCTGTTTTTCTGTGAGCAATGCGGTGCTATCAGAAATCATCGTTTAATGCCGTCAATCGAATAACGACTGCCAGCATCTGTTTTGCAGCTGTAGACTACCAACGCGAACAGCAATTCTGCCATGCTGACACATGAACTCGAAAAAAAAACATTCTTGAGGTCGAGTCATGAAAGCCTCGAAAAGAACAAAAAAGTGGAGAGGGAGGAGAATCAAAAGAAAGGAAAGCGGTGACTGAAAACGATATCGAAGTGGGATCAGGGTAACCAATCATAGTTGCGTTACTTTACAACCATGATGACCAGGGTTTGCGTGCGCTAACGGCTAGCTGTAGCAGGCGCTCGATAGATGATAACTCTGAGCTATAGGTGACGCCAAGTTACAGCTATATTCAAAAAATTGAGCAACAGCTATTTGTGGAGCTTTTTTTTTGGAATGCTTCGTGCATTCCCATATGGCTAGCAACATCATTTTCGTGATCATTCGCTCATGAGTGACCAAAGTGAGATAGGAAAACATGCCATCTGAACCTATGTAAATGCGGTCGACCTATCCGCTGTCGATGCGCAATGGGACCATTCGGAAGCGTTTGGTTAAAGGTGTGTGTTGCGGAATCGAGTACATAAGTAAGCGCATACAACCCGTTCATCATGCTTGCAAAGAACAAGAGAACGTCCCCAGTCAGCTAGGATTTCGGGTCTCAGGAGGGTTTGAAGGGGCGACCTTCTCGAAGATGCTTGATACGAAGAGGAAACATCAGCAAAGTGAGAGGATTCGTTTAGGCAGGTATAAAGTAATTGACAGACAATTCACGACGATGCTATATACACAAATCTAGCTTCTGCATGAACAACGTACCCCCCCCCCCTTTTCAAAAAACTAGAAGATCGTTCGGTGCCGACTATACACCACAAGTGACGACGGTCTCCACAGAATGTAACTTTTTTTCCAGCAATTAAATGATCAGCATGTTGCATTAATTACAACTATCATTTGGCAAAAATCGGCTATCACTATAAACCACTACTAACTAGATTCACTTGGAGGGCGTCGTCACTTGTGGTGTGTGGTCTGCTCCCGACGCTCTTCTTGTTTTCTGAAAGGAAGGTTATCTTGTTTTTGAACTACCAGATTTGTCCCCCGTCAACCGCCGGGACCTCCTTCCCCTGCGTCACGTCTCACACTATCTCCGTTGCATTTATGGCGCCAAAACCTAGTAGAAGGGATGCGAATAAACAGAAAAGGTGTCTCATATATTAAAGAGCATCGCTAGTTATGACATGACGTTGGAACGATGTTCCAATGCTCAAATGTACCTTGAATGTTTCAAGGATCGGTTGTCCTTCTTCCTATCCATTCTCTCCCTCTTCTTTCCCTCCGCTACCCTCCAGCTGCTACGGCAGCTCCATGTGGAATGAATGAGAATCTGTCAGTAGGTGTTTATGTAGTCCTTGGGTTGATATCACAATCACGCCATTGCAAAACATCAAGAGCTCAAGTCCTGCGAGCTAACCGATTATGCTAGCGGTTTGTTTGCCATGAGCTTCTTATCACTCACTTCATTTTGCGGACGGACAGACAGACATACATACACACATACATACATACATACAGACATACAAACCGACACACCAAGTTAGCGGTTTATAAAATAGAAGGATAGATGGACGATGGGTCACTTGAAGGCCCAGTTCACGATGATGAGGCAGCCCATTGAAAATCAAGGTTAAGATAGACAGTGATGCAAGGATGAAGAAGAAACCATGAGAAACGGCTCTAATGAAATGTGACAGCTTCTTTGCCCATTGATTTCCGCTCCAATGCACTCTCACCGTTGCTACCTTCTTTAACACCTTGACGACAGCGCACGTTTTGGCTTTTTTCACCTCGAGGGACATTGGCTGTTTGGCGGCCGCGAATTGCGTGACGCGTTACCGCGTCACAATGTCCCACGAGGTGCGTTTTTTGGAAGTCAACACGTAATGCAACGAAACAAGATACAATACTAGGCATCAGATGGTGACGCACCACAAGGAATGTCTGAGCCTTTCAGATTTCCGATTTAAGAGATAGTGGGAACGTTGTCCGGAAAAAGAATCCGTGACTGAAGAGCAATAAAGTCGGTCCAAGATAGCGGAGTGAAGTCCCAATTGACTGAGAACTAGAAGTTGCGCGTTCACACTATCTTGCCGAGAAGGTGTAGGCAACTTGCGCGCAGCGCCTCGACTCTAACTTCCTTCAACTCTAAATTAAAACATATCTAACCAATCCACGGACCACAGCGTTTACAGCTACAATACTATATGATCTATAGAATGAATACAAAGAACTTAGGAAGAAGTCGCGCAAGCGCTAGAAAAAGGGATAACTCGGGTGGGACGCGTTACCGCGTCACAATGTCCCACGAGATGCGCAAAGTGGGACGCGTCACCGCGTCACGCTGTCGTCAAGGTGTTAACGCCAACGCTCTTCCTTCTCAACGCCTAGAGTCAGACGGTGAGAGGGTGGACGTGAGGCGGCGCGGGTGAGGTATTGCCAGATCGTTGAAGGAATGCTCTTGGCTGCGAAAGACACATCGTCCTACATCATGAAGAGTCCAGCCTGCCTTTCGACTAGGAGGTTTATTTATCCTTCTTCAACCATGGACCTTCTCGTGGAATCCTATTTTAAAGGAGAGGCCAACGTGATATCCGAAAAAGCAGAAGTTACCCTGATGGCCAAATATTTCTCAGGAAAACTGCTCAATAGTGCATAAACTCTCGGTTTCCCAAGGTCTATGAACATCTATGACGGGTGAGAAATGTGAAAATTGCGAAAGCTTAAGAATCAGTCTGCTAGGCATAGGACCTGCTACATTTTTGAGAAACGTAGCGCAACTGGGTCTCTCACTGACAAAATAGTCCAACATTTTCCCAAAATATTAGCAAAATAACTACTCTCAAAAACGTATTGGAAACGGAATAAATCACTGGTCAAAAGATGAGTAGGAAGCAAGGAATTGGGGAACTTGCACCATATGAAAATGAAGCGCTGTATATTCGAACTTTTGAAAGCAGCGGTCTTGCACGAGGTTCTTCGGAACTCGAAAATGACGCTGTTGTGAGAAAATTCATGAAAAGTTGGGGGAACTCTGAAAACCCAAGAACTGAGGTGTTATTTGGGCTGATTGTCACGATGCGTCCTCTACGCAGGAAAGGACACACTAAAGCAACGGCCGAGTGATTTAGAAGTAGTTCTGCTGAAGAATGGTCACAAGTTTGACCTCCAACTGGGACATAAATTCGAGAATTCTGAAAGAACTGGCATTCACATCTACATTTCGAACAACACGTTGCAATGGCCTCACTTCCCATGTGCATGGTCCTGAGATCAAATCTCGCATCGAATCACGCTCAACTAAGAAAGCCTTCCATTCCTCCGGTGTCGCTAACTCGGAGCAAGGCTTGCGTGGAATGATTGTACTTCGGGTGGCCTTCGCAAGTTATTGTAGGCAACACCGCACCATTCAAATGCCACTACGGCTCTAGACGGAAGTGGAATTTGTGGCGCATCCCAAAAAGGATCGAAAAATTGAAGTTCTACCCAACATATTACTTCCTTCTTTATTGCGAAAGGATTGATGGTCGGCGATCACACAGCAGAACGAATTGAAGTGATCAGTGTGTCTGGGATTCGTCATGCACTAGACTTTCATTCAAAACTGTGAATGTGTTCATATGGTAGAAGGAATGTTGCATTTTGCTTTGATCTGGAATATTTCTAGGAGACCAGTCAATTGATTTTAACTCTCTCTTTACTTCAAACTCTCTAGCCAAAAAATAGATGAGCTAAAGGGAGTGTGAGGGTGAGGTTCCCAGGGTTCGATTTGACCCATCAACTATTCAGGTGGTGTACGGCTCATACTGCCACGGTACTACCTAGGACATTGTTCACAAAGCATGTGGTTGAGATTAGCAAACGAATACGTGAGGTACGAGTATCTGTTGAGCTGATAATATTGACAAAGACTTTCTGACAAGAGTTGGCGTTTCCAAGAGCTCGAACGAACTTCTTCACTACTCGAGTGTTAAGACAAACAATACTTGGTAGGAAAAGCAAGAGTTAGCATGTGCTCAAGCAGAAAAATCAGCATAACAATAGAAGTAAAAAGATCGCTTCCTTCCATGGACGAGGAATTTTGGAGGGTGCTCTGATTTTGATGTCTAGTAGTTGATGTAGAAGACCGTAAAGCTTCGTTGAACGCTACCACAGCCTGCAACTTCTTGTGCAGAGCCCTGCACAATCAATCATTTCTGCAGTTTCGCAAAGCAAAGAAGTTCACGGAGCGGTTCCCATCATTTTAGAATGTTGCAATGAATTTTCGGCCATCTTACAACCAGCCGAGCAGCGCCAGTCTCCCAGTTTTTTCACCCGAACAGGTGACTCGCGAAAATTCGGGCCTCTTGAGCGTTTCCCCGAGAAAAAAAACTCAAAACTCGCTCTCTCACTTGTACTTCACGGGAAATCCTGCAAGCCGTAGTAGCCACGGACTGCCACCCGCGTTCGTGCTATCAGGTTTCTTCAGACTCGTGGGTAAACTATTTCTGTCTCTTAACCCCTTGGACTTTGCCATGGCACGGCTAGGTAGCGATAGACAAAGAGGCTCTTACAGAATATTATGTACTGGTTTGATTGCTTCCAGCTGTGACGAATACCCGGGCGGATGGGAGGGTGAAAGCAAAAGCTCACGTCCGCACTCTCCATGGCCCCGGATTCACCCCATCAAAGACAAGTACCATGCCTTGCGAAAATTGCAAAAATGATGCTAGTACCAGCGTTATTGTGAATTGACAGAAGGCTTTATCAAGGAATTCAAGTTACGACAAGGATATTCAAAGGCAGAACAAATTGTTGGTGGTGGTAGGGTAACACAACCTGACCAACAGAACCCTAGCTCGAGTACTATCATTAGAATACGAAGCTTATCGAAACGAGTGGAAGCTTCTAGGTCAAAGAAACCAGCTCCGATTGGGACACTGACATCGGACATAGGGCTGATCATTTGAAGAGACCCAGATATATACCAGTTCTATACCTTACGAAAGGCGCCGTAATAAGCCAATGCCAGCGCAAATTGAGAGCACGGCCGGCCAGGAGCCTCAACAGTAGGTGTACCATTAACCACGTTCGAAGAATTGGATTGGACTTGTAGGATGTCGAATTCAGGCTGACTTCACCAATGATTACCTAACTCATTCGCGACAATGTCAGCCATCGGTGGCTGACATTGCGCAATCGCCTTTGCCGGGCTGTTCCGAACGGGCAGTCTGAAAAACCCGCGCGGTCGCGAGTGGGTCAAAATAGTGTTACCACAACTCTTATCTGCATCGCTAATGATATCTTCAGCACTAGAGAAGCAGCGCACTATGAAGTAGCCCTCCCAACTCCATTTTCTTCCCAGCACCAGAGAACGCTATTTTTATGAAAAGAGTTTGGGTGGTCCAGAATACGACATGCATTCGGCTTCCACTGAACACTGCCCAGTAAGTGGCATACGGTTCTGGCTTATACATTGACTCGAGTTGGTACTTCAGCTATACCCACTTGATGTTTAGCCTTTCATAATGACAGTGTTTCCAGCGTGCCGGGGTGAAATCTAGTTGGGGTGTGAAAATGGAGTTGGAGGGGCTACTTCATCTCCACCATTTTTTCAAAAACTAAGCCAACATATAGGCGATATAGAGGGATATAAGGGTTGGGTTGCAGATGTGACCCCTCAAAGGTTCTAGGCCCCTGCGCCATAGATAAAATGGAGAAGGAAAACACGAAATAATCTAAAAAAATCCGCTGAATGGTTCTTATTTCCCTCTAGAGAGCATTAAGCCTGGTTCATTAGGATTCCCTTGGAGCAAGCGTTAAGTGGAAACTGTCAAAGACCAGAATGAGACCAATGGCATTTTCTCTTCCAAAGGGCGTGGACACCTCGTCTCCTATTGGTCACTGAATTCCAGTGGATCGTAGTTGCTAGTTTCAGAGTTTTTAATAGGGTAGGATCTATTAAAAAAGAGCAGTTTTTCAACAAATACTCAAATAATGCCATTGAAAACAGAATTAACTATTGGTTACTGCGAACTTACTGAAGCGAGAAAAACAAACAAATAAATCATTCATCAAGCAGTTGTTATATAGCGGTATAAAGTTAATGAAGCACACACACAAAACAAAAACAGTAAACAAAGGGATAAGTGTAAAGACAAAGAGTGATACGGAACCGGGCACCGACCTGTCTTGTTGGGAGCTCGAGAGGGGAGTGCGGATACACGCGGCTGTTCGTCGCGCCCCACGCTTATCCCGATGGCTTATGTCTCGACTCTCCGAACGGCTCGGGCTATTTCCGAGCCTGTTGGAGCCTCCCACTCTTTCCTCGATTCATCTACACGGGATGGCAAATGTAGTGGGGAAGAAGTTCAATATGAAGCTCTTCAAGGGAACCACCGATGCCATAAAGGGTCTGCCTTCACTGGTCTATGGGCTGCCACAGGAAAAGCCTAATGGCCCAAAGGCTTTTAGTAATCCACCAATAGGCTTGGCCAGAACGGTAATATATTTGTAGGAGAAATCAGTGAAGTTGCCAGGATAGGAGAGCCGGACCGACGATCTCAAGACAAAAAAACGTGCTTTCATTCTTCCTCCGCAATTATTTTGTCAACCCGAGTGCAAATTTACATTTGATCGACCTGCTCAAAGTCAATTCTTCTGATGAAACCTTGCTGTAAACCTGTGGCTTATGACCTCTCCAAACGATAGTTTTTGCCCAGGCTGCTGATGTTGATGAATTTGAACTCATGATCGCTTTGGCAGCCCGCAATTCAAACCTCTGACAATGTGCCAGATGCTACAAAAGTCACAGAGCCATCCAAACAAGAAAGGAAGTCTTCACAAACGTGAGGCAATGATCGTGATTTTTCATTCTGCTGGATGATTTGTCATGGCCAGTAGGGGTCACAGGCAGGGCCCATGGGTCTAAGGTCGAAGAGGAGAACGTGTATCCGCGCGATCACATTTGGTGGAATATATACTATCTTGAGAAAACGTGAGAGGAGTTGTTGGATTTTTTTTTGCGAAATTTCGAGACGTTGATCAATCCCTTTTGTGATGCGGCACGCATTCTACTTCCATTTGTACATTTGCACCGGCAACTTGAATGCTATTTGGCCTATACAATGACTTACAGAGGCCAGCCTGTACGGGTTAGCGTTTTTTATCTCTAAGGACAAGTTTTTTACCAATTACCCGATCCCCGAGGAATGGAAGGTTCGGTTGGCCCGGGCGACGCACAACCCAGGATTTGATCTCCGGACCGCGCGCGTGGTATGCGTAAGCCCGCCCCTTGCCACTACACCACCTCCTCCCTTTTGAATATTTATGTACATCCAAACATTTGTACATTCTTGGGTCACGACATCATCAACCGCTTCAGGTCGAACAGAGCGTGGTCGTTTATCTGGATTGCCTCACACCACTTTTGAATCCCACTTGGGCCTGCCTCAGCCAGAGTCGCATACGGTCTTTTTTAAGTAGTATGAACTAGATGACAGTGAACGGTGATTGCTGACAGAAGAAGAGGTTTTCTGAGGAGTGTACAGTTACACATCCCAGAAAACCTTATGTTCAATGAATAGTAAATGTTCCTTAATTCGATGGGGAAGTAGTGAAAAAGTTCGAGTATCCGTAACCCTACGAATGGAAACGAAAAGATCGCTATTACAACGAAGTCCATCAAATCCCTTGAGGAACTGATTAATCCTTTCCAGGTTAGCAGGCAAATTTCTTTCCCAGGGTAGAAGACGTGCAGTTCTGACAACATTGAAGTTGCTACAGGTCGGTCGCTCTCCATGACCGTAAATGATCGCCAGTGCTTTTGCAACGTCTCGCGGCAAGATGTCGCCGTCTTACTTGTCCGCTGTGCTCTCTCGCCTCCGAGTCTGCCCTCTCGCTTCGGCTCGCATTGTCTCCCGGACTGTTTGTTTCTGTTGCCTCGAACCATATAATGAGACTCTCATTTTGCTTTTTCGACGGATTCTTTATCTCTTTTTTCATTTGCGGTCTACTTCACACCTATACCTTCATTTTATAGTTGAAATTCCGCATCATGTAATCCTGTAAAGTGAATTCAATATCTCGCTTATTGATGAGCTGTAAGGTAATGTGTCGTTTGGTTTGTGTTTTGTCGAGTAAAATCGCTGCAAGACCTCGACGTACCCGTACCCTGCCGCCGTTTGCGACGTTTAAACAAAGCCATGTCTCAATCCCGAAAATTTGTATGTCGTACTAGTTGTAGTTAGATGTGTTCGGTAAGGTAGTGATACCCCTTGAAATGAATGAACAATAACAAACACGAGCAGAGCAAAAACGCGGTCTTATTTGATTCAAGCTGGTTGCAAGAAATGCTACTGTAGTTGATGCTGTCATTTATCACAAGGAATGCCGTCCAGCCTGCGTTCTTGACTCAGCAATTCGCCCCAAACAGAAAAAGTAACTTCACTCCCGCCTCTCCAGCTGTAACTCATCCTGTTGCGTATCTTGGAACAGAATAATCGAAGGAATAGCTCAAGGGTTCTTCACTTTGTTTGAGGTCTTTATCGGCTTTCTGCGAAGACAAGGATCAGAAAACTTGTGACGAAATATGTTTCAATCCTCCTCACTTGGAAGGGATCAATAAATTCTGCTCCCCTCTTCAACACCACATTTGATCTTGTCTTCACAGCAGAGTGTTGATGCCAAGAAACACTGTCCCTCCATAAACTCACCAACATTCCTCAACGTTTTCTAGGCCCCCAAGTCTCTATTTCTTCTCGTCCTTCACCTTCAGGATCCTCCAAAATCCACCAAAAAGCCAGTGATGAAAGTCATGTTCTTGTCATGATGAGCTAATTTTTTTATGGATAGTACAAGTACTTTCGTAAGTAGGGGGCTAGTGGAGGCAAAACGTTCCTCCATATTAAGGCTGTATTCCTCTTTCAAGTTAGTGTCGATTTTCTAACCGTCGGTCGGGTCTAACCATGGAACTTCGTATTGAGGCCTATATGTGTCGATAGAACTTCAAACACTGATCACAAATGTGCAATTTCAAATGAATCTGCCAAAGAAGAAGTGAACAGTCTAAGTTGGCTGGTGGTCAAGCGCTACCTATGAACCGAGCATTCGGAGTCGCCGCAGTGTAGGGTCAGTGCTCTCAAAATTTGCACTCACGGGAACAAAACTTGCGGTCTACCGACTGGAGAGCGAGAGCACTGCCACTGCTCCACGGTGACTCTGAAAGCCCGTAGTCTAGCATGGTTCATATCTGACGCTTCGCTTTCAACCGACTTTGCCTGCTCACTTCTTCCTTGACAGATTCATCTTACCTTTAGTTCCCATTTTTCAAATCAGCGTTTAAGGCTCTATCGACATATCTAGGCCTCAATAAAACTTCGAAGTTGAACTCCTTCGCTGGTGATTACTTTTTGACCGGGGAAAAGATAATTGGGGAAAGCAAAGTAGTTCCCACGAAGGACTTCGCGAGTAGGCGAGGGAGGGGGTAGATGAACATATCAATTAGAATAGGAAATTTCTCTTGCCTTGCTTGTACTATGCTCGTGTGGTTTTATCTACTGTTGACAAATTCCATTACTCTACCAAGACTTGACCAGGTGTCGTCTCCAGTCCTTCCACCTGCTGGGCGAAAAAAGAGTCTCCAAATTTCCTGTGTCCTTTCAACAATAGTCGCTTGAGAAAGTGCTTGGTTGTAATATGTACAGTAGCGGTCAAAAGTTTGGAAACTTTTTTGGTTTTGATCTAACGCAGCCAATAAGCAACGAAGATGCCTCAAATTCACACATCATATACAAAATTCAATGCAGAATACGGTGGGAAACAGGATTTTCCAAAAGCTGTCCTCAATTTTGAAAAATAAATTTTTCTCAAAAAATGGCGCGTCAAAAGTTTGGAAACTCTGCAATTCTAAAGCCAATTCAGCACAGTACCCCTCCAATCCCGATGAGAAAATGACAGTTCGTTAAGTATTTGTGCGATTCTCTGATCGCGTCGTTTTTTAGTGACACGGAGTCAGTTGTAACATTCGATTCGGATTCTGAAGTGGAATCCTACAAATCGTTCGCTAAATCTAATTGTTCGGTGGAAGTTCTTGCTGGAATATGGACGAGAGGATATGCGAGCTCTCCCTCATGGTGAACAACTCTGTTACGTTCCGAATCTTGACGTGTTCCCTTCATAACAGCATTTTTTTCTGAGTTAAGGAAGGCGAGAATGAGGAGGTTGGCCTGCATCGGATCATTGTCGTGATAGAAAACCCATATTTTTCGGCTCATCCTGGCTAACAAATAGGAGCGTTGCATTCTTCGAACTACCCTTATGCTAGTGCCAGCCCACATTTCACTGGATGCTAGGAAGTGAGAAATCGCCGAATGGTCCGACACACCCTCGCCTACTACACTGCTCCACCATTTCCTGACTGCCGGGATCTAGTACCTGTAATGAGGTTTCCAGTTGATAGATCGCTCCAAAAAGTTCATAACATCATTTACAAGAAGGCAGAAATTCGACTCGTCGCTGAGCACAATTTTAAACCTCTTGCCTTCCGCCCAAGTTCGTCACTTGCGGGCGGAAGCAATTGGGCCATCCTGCTTTGAAAGGCCAACAATGGCTCCTTGTTAGTACATCTTCCATAATATTCGCCAGGTCGCAGCCGATGTATAGCAGTACTTCTGCTTGCGATCGTCTGAGAGAAAATCCCGAAAATTTTGTTCTTTGGTGGATGATGCTGCGTGAAACGAAGGGCCGAACAGTCTTCAAAATCTCAGAAAAGGTCCAATCTCTTTGAGCGTTTCTTTTTGTGGCTGCACCGTTTTCTTTATGCATGCTCGACTCTAATGACCCTCGAAAATTTCGATGATAGCGACTTTGTAGCGGTCGAATCAATGAGGAACACCTTTTTTTCGTACTTCGGACTGTGGACTCTAGAGAAACCTCTGCAATAGAAGTAAGGTTTCCCATTCACCTAAATTCGTTATAAAATTACATAATACTTTACAGTCAAACTAAAATTAACAAAATAGGCCAGTTATTGGGAAGAATAAATTATAATAGCGAGGAAAACAGAAAGTTTCCAAACTTTTGACTCGCCATTTCTTCAAAGAGATCGTATTTTTCTAATATGGTTCGAGATTTTGGGAAATCATGTTGCGCATCGTATTCTACTCCTATTTTTGTATGCTATACTTAAATTTGAGGAAAATTCGTCGTTTATTAGTTTCGCTAGATCGAAAATAAAAAAGTTTCCAAACTTTTGACCGCTACTGTATGTGTGTGCAAAAGCAAGCATGTGCAGAAAGAGAAAACTAACCAAGGAATGCTTCCAACTTCTCATGGAACTTTAGATGGAAACCCAGGCAAATCGGTAGAGTGCTGAATACTATTAACAGATATGTAGACCAACTGCTAAGTGACCTTTTTCGGCGAGCGGTGAATTGTCAAGGTTGGTAAGAAATACAGCAAAATTGCGGCACTAAACTGTTCCCAGATCGCCTCTTTCTCAGAAAAGAATGTCATATTCGTGACCAGGCCATCTGTTCACCTCTACAAGTAGTGTTTCAAGAAAAACAATTCAGCGACAAGTCTAGATTAATCGCTTCCTACACTGACGCTACCCTTCCTATCAACCTTGACAGCCGACGATTTGCTTGGAATGTTCACGTAGCAGTTTTGTTCTCAATATTTGCTACTAGCATTCACTACACTATTGATTCATCCTATTCTCCATTCATTATTCCGTAAGAAGTTGATAGCATTTCCTGATAAATCGCGGAAAACAATCTTTAGTTCGCAGGGAGGAAGATACGGTCCAAGACAAATAGATTTTCCAGAGTAGACTGGCTTGCAATGTTCCCAGATATCTTTTATTTCGGTGAATCATGGTCGAATTAGAGTTAGGCTTCTCTTCTCAACGGATGACACGATATTTCAACAACGGTGCCATGCCAAGCTCTTATCGAGCGCTGTTGCATGATTTCCCTTCTCATTGAACATTGTAATGCAGCTGTTGTTCACCCCACGCTCGGGCTGCCGTCGATTGAAATCTCCCGAATGTCGAGGAAAATCATTTGGGGCACTACAAATTGTGAAATCAAAAGTTTGACACATTGTGTGAGTGAAGTCCATGAGTAAAATCCCATCAAGGCGTGGAAATTTGAGTACCTTTCTCCTCAAAAGGCGAAATGTACGATGAGAAGGCAACCAACTAGAAATCAAGGGGAGGTGGTCTGTGACAGATGAAGAATGGGAATCCTCTCTTAACACGATACAGATTTATTATAATCGAAGTAAAATCTCACGAGGACTTTCAGGTTCTTGTGCTATTTCAACAAGTTCGTCGTTCTTGCTCCATTTGCTGATAATGATCATTGATAATGATCTTTTTGACTTTTTCTATTTATTCTACTATTGCACTTCTTGAACGACTTCTAATACATTGTGCCGGGCACAATGTATTAGGCCCGGCACAATGTATGTATGTGCCGGGCACAATGTATTAGGGTAACTCATTGTGCGCTGGGCTAATTTTAAGGTCAGCCCGACTACTCACTCAGAAGCAGGGTCCACCCTGCGTTGCGCAAATTACAAAGTTTTGACGACCCCCCCCCTTTTCAGAGGGTATCGGTACAACCCCCTCCCATATAATCTGCTTTGTCTTTTACATGATTTAATTCTCATCATTGATGTATGGGCAGTCACCGACATGAAAAAGTCGTGGACCGTGGTCAGTCCGCGCGCTTTGTCTCGCTCGCAGGAAGGAGTCGAGGCAACATGAAGAAATGGAATTTCTAATTTTTTGCGTAAACCAATATATGATAGTAATCGTAGAGATATTTACTTTTAAAAACCTGCTAAGTTTTATTTCGATCTCTCAATTCCTTTTCTTTTGTAATCTAAAAAACTAAACACTATAACACCAACGAAACACTAATTACGTTGCAGTAGAAACCCCTCCACTCAGAAGGTTATAATTTTCTTCAAAAGCGGATTCATGGATCCGGACACCAAAATTTTAAAAGTTCAAGTATTTTTCTTCCCAAAAAAATATTTCAAATGTGGCGGATGTCCAATATTTCGAAAAATCGTCACGTTGTTCCGTTTTTTGTGCACACGCGAAATTTATACATTCAAACACCCACAACTTTCTTCGTAGTTAACCTTTTGCAGATTTCTAAAGCTAATTAGAAACTAGAAGGTTAGAGCTTTCAAACAGGTACCTTACTTTTTTCCAATGATCACTCTCTCAAAAAATAGTCCCATTGTTCCGTTTTTTCCACCTTG
Organism: Teladorsagia circumcincta; assembly: GCA_002352805.1. NCBI lineage: Eukaryota > Metazoa > Nematoda > Chromadorea > Rhabditida > Trichostrongylidae > Teladorsagia > Teladorsagia circumcincta. The sequence goes on from KZ345134.1 coordinate 231,460, forward strand.
ATTTTTTTCAAGCCATTTTTCTGAACAGCGACTATGCGGTCTTCAAAAGCTCATAACTTCCTTCAAAGTTGATGTGATGAGAAGCGGTGAAGACTGACAGATTCTACTCAAGAGTACTTCATGAGTGTATGAAATCTTCCTGAAATTCTCTCTTTTGCCTCGATTTTCTTGAGGGGTCTCTAGAAGTCAATTCAGCAGGTTCGCTACGCTTGTTCCGCTTAGATTCAATCTGCAGGCATCGAAATTCTCTTCAGCAAGTTTGTCTGCTCACGGCCGCTGGCAGAGAAGGCGTTTCTGGCCTGTTCGAAAGCTGTCAGTATCGTGATTGAAGTGCATTGCACTGTTCCGTGATACCCTTGCATCACTTCCCCATAAAGTGCTCTACAATTTGTTCTCCTTGGGATTTCAGGAATGCTCGATCATCGATGACAGACCATGTTTTTGCACCACGCTCTTGTAATCTCGCCTATTGTAATGAGCTGGTCTTCTCCATGATTGGATCGACCTATGATGCTTCAGCTGATCTTTATTTCTTCACATGATGATCGACTATAAGAATTCGTTTTTATTTTCTTACGATGGAACTGCAGTGATTTATGAATATCCTGTTACCCAGATTTGACTCAGCCAAGTGTCATCATTTTTTGCGATCGAAATATTTTCATGGCGTTTTCTCACAAATTAGCTTTCCTCTTCTTCTTCTTCTTAACGTTGTCCCGCTGGAGCAGGGTCTGTTATTCGGATCGAAGTGCGCCATTTTGTTCGATTCAGGGCATCTTCGGGGCGCAATTGTGCGATTTTTAGGTCCTCTTTGATCGTGTCCTGCCATCGCTGCCTTGGTCTCCCACGAGGTCGTTTGCCATCGATTTCGAAGCGATATATAGTGGCAGCGACAGTATCAGGTGCAGCTCGCCTTGGCCGTACCACTGCAATCGTCTTCCTCGCATTTTCTGTGTA
>KZ345134.1:256288-268829 GCA_002352805.1 Teladorsagia circumcincta
GTCCCTAAGTTTTGCACACCAATTAATTTGGTGAAGAAAATATTTACTGCCGAGTTCGGCTGCCCAGCTCGTTACGTTGTGTATGTGCGACGATAAGGTATGGTAACATACCAGATCTATCATCAAAGCTGGCGATAGTGTAAGAGGTGTTACATATGCCCAGAAAGCGAGAGAATCAGGTTCGATTCCCGTATGGTGCTTAGGTTCACGCGAATAAGCACCTTTGCACTAACTTTGTAAGTCTCGCATGATGAACGCACCCAACTACACCCAGAAGAAGGGAGTATGATTTTCTGATTCATTATGCTGAGAAGAATGAATGGAAAAGAAGTTTGGAGCAATTTCTTCGGTTCTGAAGTCTGGAAACAAAAATTTAGCACCGGGAAGTCCAGCTAGTACATTTTTGAAGATTTACCACGTTTGAGGAAATGCGAACTTGTCAGGAGTCAAATGGTAAGCAAATACTTAGCTCAATGTACAACTCGACGTAGATTGGGACAAATGCTTTGATATCCCGGTCTGAACATAGGTCACGGGAAGGTGGTCGGGTGTTGAATTTATGGAAATGCTAGATGGTTAACCTGAAAGAGTGGGGCAAATAGATCTATGAGAATGCGGCGCTTTCCACTGAGACACCAAAACTAAAATGAAAAACTCATTAGTAAGAGGGGGTAGGAACAAGTGGTGCGATCTTACATCGTAGATAATCCAGTTTTTCGCAAGGGAAAAATATTCGGGGTGAGTGTAAAAACAAAAGCAAAATAGTCACGCACCCCGGAGTATTTCTTACCCAGCGAAAATTGAAATTTCTGTGAACGGCAGCAACTGCCGCGCCGTGTGTCCCACCCCAAAATTATTTCAGTTGGAGTGAGAACAGTTAATACGAATACAATGTGAAGCGCTTTGACTGTTTAAGCTTTTTCTGTAGAATTTCAAAGTGGGACAGCTGTAACTCGGGGGTGCGGTCACCAGAATCGTACGGTCGTCGTGTCACCGCGTGCGGCGAAGTGCGCGGCGTCGCGGCGCGGCAGCTGTCCGATGCGGATTTTCAAATTTGACGGTGTGGGACGCGGATATAGAATCGCGACTCACTTGCTAGGGTTGTTTCATAAAAAATGGCGTGATGGAGTTTGTTTTCGAAGTTCATTATGCAATATTGAAAAACGTGCAAGAAAAAAAAAAAAGGTTCCAGACTTTAAAGTATTCTCGCATTGACTGAAATTGAGAAGGGACAGACCGTTGAGCGTCCTTTTATCATTTGAACTAGGATGACGCTTACAGAAACTCGTCCACTGCAATGGCGACGTCATGACCAAGACCAGTAGCGCGGGAATGCGGACGATTCTGTTGACACACCCCTGTGTATTCGAAATTGATATATATTCCATACTGTCCTGCTCTTGGACAGAAGCTTGACAAGTGAGCGCTTGGATTCTAGTGCCTAGTGTAGCATTGCAAAAACTTCCTTATATGAGCTTAATTTTCCCAACAAGCTAACAGACAGTGAGTTTCCATCTTCTTCGTTCGTTGACCTTGAAATGTTCTGCTAAGCTATGCACACTATGAAACGACGCTGAATATACAAAAGAATCCACCACTGATAAGTGGTTACGATGGTATAGAAAGTTTTAGAGCTTATCTTCACCTGGTCTAGCACATAGTAAGTAATTTAGCTGCTAGTAATGCACCTAAGCACCGTGCCTAATATCAGTGACCCAGCCGTTTAGCATTTCCCCGAATTTCGTGTTCAAGCCCCTGAAGTTAGAACAGGTGATACATTTCTGCTGGATAAAATAAAACCATTCGAATCAGAGAAATATGTCGTATCTCATCAAATATATAGCGATGTTCTTAACAAAGAAAGTATTAAACTCAATTCATTTAGAGTTCGCGCATGACAAAAGCTGGAGAAGGCATATACTTTCGGAATTTGTTAGATTGCATGTTAAGCGATAGTGTCCACGTTTGCCGAGTTCGGCTAACCATGACCGTTTAGGCTAAGAGGGCGACCTTCTTCCCAATCAACTGGAGACAGTCTGCTGAACCCACACGAGTGTCACCCTCTCAGAGCAGTGCAGCGTTCTCAGAAGTTGCCTGCAATCGCTCAGCTGTTTGTCGTAATCACTTCTATTTGCTCGGGCCTCACTGTTTTCCCTCAATCCTCGGTGTGTCTTTTTGACGTCTAGCGGCAGCTCACCTGCTCAACAATCGAGTTTGAAACCACGAAAACCGGTCCATTTGTGAACAAAGTCAAAATCGAACTTGATTCAGGACGTCCTGCAGTCGATTGAAGAATTCGAGAGGTACTCTTATGATAGCGAAACGTAAGCACAGGATAGAGTCTGAGTTTATTGGAACAGCAAAACAGGCTTTGAACAAGAAATGGGGCTGTTTGGTAATGCAAAAGTAGGCAAACATATTATAAGTTCAGAAAAACTTTATTTATTCTTTGATTATTTAAAAACTTCGCTCTTGAAAATTTTCTTTGTCATTGAGGCTTACCTTGAAATTGTCGCTCTTCCCCCAAATTGAGCCATCAAAGCCACATATGGCTGCCTTGCTGACATTACCGGAGCCGACGAGGTTGTTGTTGACGAGATCCGCCCAAGACATCTGAAAATGGGTTTTTAAAAGATTTTCAACAGCTTTGCAAACGATCACATTGACGAAAGTGCTGACGAAAGGTATGAGCACAAAGAAGAAGCGAGAACGCTGTAATGCTGACACATCCCGTCTACCACTTCAAGAGCGAAAAGTTCGAGAGTTCTCAGAACCTAAGATCGAAATCGAGATAGGCTTTTATCTCTCCTACTTCATACTTTTCTTACTCCTGATCTATTGATTTCTATTAAGAGGACTTTCGTGCATAAGTGTGGGCAAATTCGGGAAGGCAGCAGGTTACGAAAAAACCACTAAAGTAGGAACCACCAAATTGCTCCCGGGATCAGTACCTCTCTACTAAAAGACTTTGGGCTATGGCATGGGTAAGATGTTGGTGCCAGTATATCACTTCTTGATACAATTTAGTCGCCCCTAAATGTTTCTAGGGAAAATACTACGAGCCAAAACTGAAAGAGATATTCAGCAAATCGAACCGTTGGCGTCAGCCTTGTAAACTTGACGCACTTCTAACAACTGCACCGATGATCAAGTGCAAACACCTCGCACTGTTTGCAATAGGTCAGGGTGCGCCATGCCCTTGAGGTGGTATTCCAGCAGCTACAACCCCTCCATCCCTCCATCTCCTATTGAGAATTTGAGATTCTCCAAGTAATCCCTAGCCGTTGCAAGCCCTAAGAAAATATTCCGCGAGTATCGAGATCATGGGTTGTGCCCTTGACAAAAAACAAGCAAAATAAATAGCGTGGAAAAGTGAACAGAAGAATCAACCAAAGGGATAAAGTAGGTTGAGTCAAGTCTTCAAAAAAGCGATGACGAGTTGAGATGAGGTCTCAGATGAGCGCAGTCAATGAACCGAGTTTAAGACCGATGTCAGACTTATCGAATCGAGCGTGTCCGCGGCTGCGTCGCGTGCAAGAATGTACAACGATTGGCTAGATTCGCTGTATGCGACGCACCGCGGACGCTAGCGAAGCGCTGGATTCGCAAAGTATGACATCGCCTTAAAGCAGTAGAGAATTCCAAAAACAGCCATATGGTACTGAAGTCATGGTTCGGGATCGAAATGGTGTGTTATGTTGTTCGAAAACTAGAGAAAATAGCGATGAGCAGCGTTAATGGAGAGAAAAAGCAAAAAATCCACAACAAACACTGTTATTTCCCTTGTGAGGTGGGCCGTGGTATAATGAAGAAACACAGCGATCCAAGGAGAGGGAAAACGCAAGAGAGCGCGTCATAAGCGAGAAGGCACAGACACCTCGTGCGCTGCGATTGGTAAAGGTGGCAGCGGTAGCAGCGAAGGAATTAGCTCCTCAGTCCTCAGCACATTCAAGAAGTGATTCCTGCTACCTTACCCAAAGAGAACATTTCTTGAGGAATCTCGCGACCTGCTATGTGATTCAACAACTGAATATACTCAGAAAAGTAGCGCTCACTTTGGAAATTACTCGGTGTTATCAAAATGTTGATCAACGCGTAATAACTCCAACTAAATAATATATTGGATCAGAATTTGATATCTGTGAAATTTTTCAGCTTTGCCGTTCACTGGCGATATCAACTAACCGGCCAATCACATTAAACGTGTGAACCCTAAAAATGATAAATATTCCATTTAAACCCGGTTAGGGTAAAATAGTGCCCAGGGACTGCAATCGGCAGCGCAACTCTAGGTAGACAAGAGATACGGGTTCGAGTTTCGCTAAGACCCCAGTTCTTGCTCACAGCAACTCTGGGATACCTTTCGAGTAACATGCAAGAAGCAGGGCTAAGGTAATAGCGAAAAGTGATTCGAACAAAAAAAATTCTCGGCCAAAAAATCGAGTTCCGATCGCTTTTGCTGTAGTACTATAGTTGAGACCGAAAATAGGAGCCAGCGAAAAAAGAAGCGAGGTTTATTAGTCTTCAACATCACTTTCTCTACAGTTATTAGTGGGCTTCTTTTCAAATTCTGCTTATAGGAAAGGAGAAACCACTCTCCAAACTCCAATAATTTGGAGAGTATCCTTTTTGAAATTTGTTGAAAAGCTTAGTAACGTACATACTTGAAATTGCGGAGGTATTCTTGCCAATTCAAACGTTTTCTTGAATTCGTATCTGTGAATTTATGGACTCGAAAAAATCAAATTCGGATTCCACCACTGAATTGGGGCTCTTTGCTGAAGAGTACCCAGAGCATTTGAAAATTCCACGAACACATTCGTTTTATATCAGTTTTTAGAGAAAAAAAGTAAAAATTCTCCTAAATTCTTTTCCGCTCTAGGGATTCTGATCAATCACCCCGGGATGTATTCCCCTCAAAAATTTGGGCTCCGCAATTCGGGAACCACGAAGTAGAGCGTAATGCACCGCCATAGTTGCATATGTAGACCTATGAAAATGTTTCCAATGAAAAGAAGAAGAAAAAGTCAAATAAGTAGAAAGAAAAAAAAGAGGAAAGTTCAATCAAATCTGTTTAGTCATAGTAGTGAGTACGAGCGGCTCTTATTAGACACCGTTATGCATTCATACTTGCTTTCCGAGAAACATGAGATGTTGGGTATTTGCGTGCATTGGTCTCAACGAATACCTTATTATATCCTTTTCATTTCACTCTTCACTATTAGTAACAGATTTCCCATTCTGATGGCAGAAGAATGCGTGGCGCATCCCGAAGTGGGATTGATTAGATTATCCTTTGAAGAGAACAATGACAATCAGGAGGCTTTCAATATGAAATCACGACTCTTTTGCGAATTTATTGCGAACGGGCAAACGTTTTTATTTGTGGATGCTGTGGACCTGTCTTGGTAATCTGCTGCCACCCTTGTCCACTTTCATACGTAGGGAAGCTAAATAAGTTCCCTTTCATCCTATAAGCAATAATGCGCTGGACCACCCGTAGCAACGACTGTTAGTGTATAATCGAAAACATTTGCTGTGGAAATCAGAAAATATGATTCTCAAAAACGTACTCGAGACTTAGAAAACTGTTCCTTCCGCAACAAAGTGCACGTTTCCAATACACTATCGGGATGGAAGTCGCGGCTTCACCACGCCCTGCCATAATTGCAAAAATAGTAGATCAGCGTCAGGTCCGGGTTGACAGGCTGGCTGAGGGCGATGTCAGACTTTGTGAATCGAGCGATTCCTAGCGAATCGCTCCTATCCAGCGATTCGCTAGCGAATCGCTCGATTCGCAAAGTCTGACATCGCCCTGATGAAGGCTCCAATCACAAAACCGACAATGCAGTACAACTGGGATGCTCTTACACTTTTAATTATCAATCATCTATAACATAGAAACACTAGATGAAGAGCACGGCGTAAACCGAGGAAGGGGGAATATGTAGCCGAAAACTTGCTATCACATAGTTTTTCTGTGTGCTGTAAGTTGCTTTTTATATCTGCTTTCAATAGAGAGATTCAATTCTTCCAAGTCCACATGCGAAAAAGGAACTGTGGCGGACTTGAACCAATATTTTCTGTGAGAATTAACTTTTCCACTTTGCTTTTCGCACACCTCTCACAACAGCATTGAAAACATTCATGGGAAACCGATGAGAGGTGGCCGTGGATCGATGTGCCCTTAAGCTCAAAAAATATTACTCAAAAACTAGAAAACAATGAATTGAGGGTACGGTTCCCCAAAACCCATTGTTTAGCGAAAAACCCTGAAGCTTTGCAAGTAGCTACTTCCGTTGGAACTAATTTTTGGTATTTCTAGATCACTGACCATCCAGAGGTAGCTATGTTAAGTAGTAGTAAGGGTAGCAGTAACAAAGTAACCTCCTAAACAGCAAAACTGTGGAAAAGAGAGGGCGGCGAAAAGGCACGAAAGCTCAACCAAAAGACATTAATCAAAAAAATCGTTTATCAATTGAAGAATGAGGAGAAAGGCAACGGAGAGATGATAAAGCAACTGACAAAGAAGTTTAGTGAGAAAGGTGGGTGGATCAAAGAGATGATGAAGTTGTCGACGTCATTCGCTGTTGAAATGTTTCGGATGAGTCACACAAGCGGGGAGTAACAGCTTCTTGGAATTTTCCTCAGGCGCCGATTGAGTGTCCAACCTGTGGAGGAGTGGCTACTGGTGTGGGGGTAGACACAACGGACGTTGAAACAATGCTCAATGACGAGGGGCCAGCCAAGCAGGCAGCAATCCAGCTAGAAAGCGGCGGCTGACGGAGCCCTCCCAGTGTAAAGCCTCGTCGGAGCGCGTTCGCACCGACCTCCAAAGTCCTGTTGCGATATCGATTCGATCATCCATTGGCCTTATTTCTGGTCGTCGATCCTCGGTCAGTGGCTTTGATGGTGAAACGGCCAAGTTCCTCACACACTGAGCCAGGGCCTCTTTGAAATACTCCTTTACCAGGTGCCGTAGGTTTTATACTTCGCATTTGAACAGGAATGGCCTCAGGTAAATCGAACGGGATGGTCCCAGGTAAAAGTTGAAGGACAGGAGATTTTCAACGTAAGCCTGAGAAGGACTGAAAGTGAAGTGTATGCCCATTATCTCGAGAACCAATTAACAGGCAACAAATGCTGCCGTTCATTGATTCGCTACGGCTACGGAATACCAAATAAACGGAGAAATATGTGTGATGAAAGCAAACACAAAAAAATGCTGTTAAGGCCTAAAATTAGGTACGGGGTGCGACTATGCTGAACTTGATCTTTCTAAATTCATTGCTTCCCTTAGAAAACCATCCTATCATTCACTATTAACAACAAATAAAATATCGCTCTGAAATATTTTTTTGAATGATAACTGCTATTTCAAGCCGCAGTCCCCGGCGTTACGGTGGGTACGAATCCCGTCGAGAGCGAAAGTTTTGCCCACAACTCAGCATTCTAGTGATAGCTCTGAAATATGCCTATTTACCTAATTTTATGTGCAAGAGCAAACGTGGAATGCATTCGAGCACATTCGACGTATGGAAAAAAAGTGTCCTAGACTTATGCAACCTCTCAGCGTCAAGCTTATGGTCCCTTCCCATGTGTGTGGTTTTTAAAAACGCAGAACCCTAAACATTATATGGAACCTACACGACGTAGGACCCTAATATGTAGCCAAAGCCCCACCCCTATCGCCTGATCCATGGACCACACAAATGGTAACAGCACCTGGCACAGTATTAAGAGTTAATAAGGCACGATAAAAATAGGCGGAGCAACGTGAACAGAGGAGCGCTGTTGAAATGTGCAAGAAATCGTCACCCCCCATTGTGGGTGGAGCTTAGGCAGACACTGCATTACTGGTATCTTAAAGGCGTAAATTTGACTAGAAGGCAGTCCATTAGAATTAAGGTAGAGTTGGTCAGTGGCGCCGGTAAGAAGAAAAATCATGATGAATGGCCCAGAACTTGAGAATTGAAAAACTTCCTCGCGTGTAGTTCTCCGCATTGATGCGACTCTTGTCGGTGTTGCCTTCTTCAACGCTAACTCTCTCAGCTTAACTGCTTGAGACCTGCGGCGAGTGATTAGATAGTCAGCGGGCGTTCCCAGCCAACTGCGCCAAAGGGAAGGCCATGTTAGATCGCCTGTGCATATCTTTCGTTGTGAATTTCGTGCGGGGTCAGCACCCTAGAGAGTCCTCCTGTTTTTCCACCAGGTGGGTTTCCCTTTCTTCGACCTTCAACCCTATTGTGGATTCCTCCTTTAAGCTTCTGGTCCTAGCCCACATTCGGTCACTGCTCCCTTAATGAGAAGTGCAAAAGAAATGACTTGGTGCCGAAAGAAATGACTTGGTGGTGAACATTCGTCTCCTATACATTACCCTGCTCGATCCTGGGTCAAAAAACCGTAAACGAGCTAAAATGGGAAAGGCGAATATTTGAATCTGCTTCAAGGCAATTTTGGTAAGATTTACCCGACTTTGGAGATTGAAGCTTCGCTTGACATAGTGAGAATTTGATCCGGGCTCCGACCCTTCGACAGCAAAGGGTAGGTGCGGCTGCGTACTGCACCGCTCCACTCTTTCTTTCAAGTATATGGAATGTAATTGGGTCATTGTTAAGTACAACATCAGATTGATTAACGGGCATTACATTTCATATGCCTACTGTAACCCTGAGCCGTGTCCGCATTCACTTTTAAGTGGAGTTCCTAGAGTGAGATGCGATCGATTCAATGGAGGAGCATTCTGAAGTGGTGAAGATGATAATTTATTCGCAGATGCGTGTTAAAAGAGTGGTGTCGGCAAGGATTATTGTGGGAAATCACTCAGCCGCGATCGGAGTGGGTGGGCAAGGTGCGCGATGAGCGCGCTGGAGGTGGGTGGGAGGAGTGCGCCGTTTAGTCGAGAACGTTTCGTTGGTGAGTTCAAGCGAGTGCTACGCTGCCACCACGGCCGACCAGCAGCTGCTGCTGATGGCCAGTCGATGGACCAGGTGTGTGTGGCGGTTTTTGTCTGGTCCGACATCAATCTACAATCGTCTGAGAAACATCGGTGACGAGAGTCATTTCTCAAACGATGAGAAATACAACGGACTGAATCAACGACTGAGACGTCAGTGCTTGAATAGAGTCAACTATTCAACTGAAGCATCAGATGAATCATCAGTGACATTCGAAAAGCTGAAAAGCTGCAACTAGCAGACCAATAAAAATCGATTAAATGTATTTATTTACTCATTGATGCTTCACCAACGGGCTTGTGTGGCATAGCGACAAGTGACGATAAGCGACTGCTTACCACGGGCGCGGCCTGGAATCGAATCTCGGATCTTGAGCCGTCGAGGCTCCATTAATCGGACTCGATCAGTTCGTGTCAGATTTGTCTGGAAGAATAAAATAAAATAAAATAAAATGTAACTTATACATAGGCTGACCCTGAGAAGTCACTCTAACGTACGTGCTAAATTCTCTTCAAAAGTGCACTACTCCATTACACTTTTGAATTTAAGCAGAATAAGTGATGCATTTCAAAAAGAGACCAATCGACCGATGCCTAATAAATCAATTTGAGCATAAAATTCAAACTTCTGAACTATTTGCCATCTACATACTTTTTAAACACGCTGATGGCATTTTGACTCTCTGGCCGCGTAGGACAAGCGCAATTTTGCCAACGCGGTGGCCGCGGGACACAAGCGTCCCGCACTCTCTCGCGCGGTTTATATAGGTCTAAACTGAAGTAGTCTTGTAGCACAGTCAGTTGATTCAGGTAATAAGAAGGTATAGAAAAATAAGTTGGTGAGCAAAAACCTGTGTAAATAAACGTCTATCAAAGGAGGATTCCACGATAGGTTCGGAGGTAGAAGAAGTGGTAGTCTATTACTTAGTAGAAAAACAGGCGGACCCTGAAGGTGCGGACCGGCACGAAGTGCGCAGCGAAGGGTATGCCACCGGCGTGCTAGCCTGGCTGTCCCTGCGCCACGCCCATCATCTCGCCGTCTGACTCTAGCCACTTAGGAGAGAGAGCGCTAACGTTGAAGAGGGCAGCACCGATGAGAGTCGCATCATTGGGCACAGAACGGATCCCATTTTGAGTTCCGGGCTCTCGGTTTTCCTTCAAGCCTGCACCACCATCTCTACGTTGATCTTCAGTCAGCTGCCCTTCCATTGTGAACTCCTCTTTCAAGTCAAGAAAGAGCTGGGATGAGTAAGTATACCATGATGTTTTTGTGAAGAGCTGAGAATAATGAAATATCTGATGGTGTGACAGAAGAAAAGGCTGTGTACGATCTAGTGCCCTACAAGAAGTTGTAATCGGAGGTGGAAGAAGTCGGAAAAAGCAAAGTTTTGACGTGGTCCAATGACACCCTAAACAGAACGGGTTTAATATGATGCTGAATGGAATTATTTGAGGACAATTTTAAAATTAGAGAAAGGTATCAGTTTTATTACCTTTCTAAAAAAATTCAACTTGTGCTGCATAGTAATGATCTTTGTCTTCCCCCTGAGAATAACGCAGAAAAATTGGCCTTCTGAACGCTAAGGTGTTTCTTCTCGAGTTTCACATTCTCAGGGACCATGACTTCTTACGAAGACAACTTTTTCCTGTGGAATTGAATAAATTTCCAGAATCTGCAACATTTTTACTATCTGAGGCGTGCGGCACTATTGCCCTATGACGACCCAACGATGATCAAAAAAAACTTCTAACTCCGCCTGAAGGGGCTATTGAGCGCTTTGATCACAACATTGCAGCGTTTTTGACGCTATGATGAGAATTTGCGTCAGTTTGGCTCTACCCTTTTTTCCACACCGAATTAGGTAAAACTCACATAAGAGATTTATTTAGCATACGAATATGACACGCGATTATACACTGTTGCAATCTTGCGCCAGTACAACGCAATCTGGAACGAAACCAGCATCAAACTGGCCCCAACTGGCGTCATCGTCAAAAACCAAAATCATAGTCGCGACCAAAGCACTGAATTACCCTACCATTGAGTTCATTCATCATGTTCATCATCCTATGTTTTTTCGATCCGATGCTGATTTCAAATGTGACGACCATTTTCAAATTGGTGAACTAAATGGTGAGATAGGGAGATGAGCGGCACTTCTTTATTGGCTTGCTTTCATATGAGCTGTAGTACTTTGCCAACTTGTGAGTGAGCTGCAAAATCATAGGACGCATCAAGCTAGCAATGTTTTGAGGAGGCCTCTAGGAGGAGGCCCATAATCGTTGACGGCCAATGAAAAATTCTCGGACGTTTTAAATTTTTATTTAGAGGTTGCTTGGTAGAGAAGCTGGTTTCACTTTTTAGGAAATCTGCACAGTTTATCGTGACAGTAGCGCTGGTCTAATTGTCGAAGCTAATTGAAAATTTTAAGTTGGGGTTTGCCTTATGTCAGTGCAACGTTCGAAACAATACATATGGTCCGTGAGTGTCCATTTCAAGAGTCTAAGGTGATCGATCTCATTGTCAGTAAACTATTCTAAATCCAGGAATACACAGTGTTTCCAGCACTGGATGGCCTATAAGAGCCAGTAGGACACATGATGAATGGGCTCGTGTTTTCATGTTTGCCTTGCTTACATTATTGTTTCTTGTTTTTCGATCACTGTTCCTGACTTCACAGCTGCTGGAAAGATGTCTGGACGACCGAGATGCTACTACTCGTAAGTCGGTAGGACAGGGTAGGGAATGCCGTGTCTGTGAATTATCCACATCCTAGATCAATTTAATGAGAGTATTTTACGCTGACTATTATTATCATGGATACATGTTTGAAGGAGGATTCCGCTATAAGTACAAAGTCGAAGCTGGAGAAACTTACCTAGTGGACCGACAGGCGGACCTCCTAAGGGTGGAGACCGACATACAATTCGCAACGAAGTATTTGCCCTCAGGCGGTCCAGCATAACCTTCGCCATGACCCAGTTGGCTCGGTACGCCCATCTCTCGCGTCTCGAGTCTGGGTCTCTAGCCCTTCAGCAGAGATAGCATTATCGTGAAAGGGCACTGAGAGTTGTATCAAGGCAAAAATCAATGGCTACCATTTCTCGGGTTCTAGGCCATTTTTCACCGTTTCTTTTTCCTTCGCGCATCCCTGATCATCTCGAACTTGGTTTCCAATGGGCTGCCTTTTCCTCGTAAAATCCACCTACAAATTAAGATCAGAGAGTTCCTGAGCTTCATGACTTCATGGCTTATTTGTATTTTATCTAGCTGAAGTTTCTTCGTATTTTATCTAGCTGAAGCTCCTCCACAAATCTAGCACGTAATGTATGAATGGTGTTATAGACCTGAAGAAGGGCTTGAGGCTCGAAACGTCGTCAAATAAAGTTTTTGTGGAGGAGCTTCAACCAGATAAACTACAAAGAAATCCACCTACAAATTGAAAAAAGCACACTTTCTCCAGACCAGGTTCAAAACTTCAAGGGTGCCGCTATATAGTGTCTGTATAAAGGTTGCTCGCCAAAATACTCTTCGAGTCGCCACGCGGTGTTACCTTTAACTGTAACCTGGAGCAAAGGCAACTT
>KZ345135.1:10875-22120 GCA_002352805.1 Teladorsagia circumcincta
GAAGAGGTGTCCTAGCGAAAGGCCCACAGAAAGGAGAGGCAGTGCAATGGAGGGAACCAGCTACCAAGTACCGGATGCCCCAGACAATCATGCCTCCAATGCAACGTCAAGTGGCATGCAATCTCCTGCTTGTGAAGAACCACTTAGGAAACGGCCCAGGAATGATAAAACAAACTTAGGAGATGATGTTGGTGTTGATGAAATTGCTCCAAACGTTTCTGAGGTTGATTGTTCAATGGCTGGATCCGACCTTGTAGAAGATGTAGAGAATAACCGAGTTGAACGGATTAACCAATTAGAAAAGGAAGGAATCAACGGATTGCTCAAAGCTCTTTCCCCTAAGAAGAAAAGGATGAGCTTCTACGAGCGGTAGCTTACCGAGCTGACTGCGAAAAGTATTATTCTGCTAAATCGATTTAAATGTGGTAACTGAATCTCTTCATTGATGTTCTCTTTTCTCAGGAATATCCAATAATTTCACAAATGCATATATTTTTGTATGTTTTTTTTCGATGATCAGTATAATAAATTCAAGTTCAGTTTCTATTTCTTGATTTCTGACGTTATTTTTCAAGTAAATGACAGTGGTGCGCCATCCTCACTTACTGTAGTGAGTATATACTTGTATATGAATATTTTCAACGGCACCTTCTACGATGAGACATACCGCTGTTTCTGATGCAATGGTCCACGTGGTGGCGTGTCTGCGTCTCATCGATTCCCTATGCTCTCTCGTTGGTTCCTCTTGTTGTCGGCGCGTGTCTTTGAAAGCAATGATCAGGAGGCGATGCGGTACGCGAACGCTCTTCTACTTACGAAGTTCAATGACGTCATCAAAACCGTACCGCCTTACAGCCATCGTGTTCACTGCCTTTGAACGATTTGTCAATGCGAAAATTTCCAGTGAAAAAAAAATTGGCGTAGATTGTTTCAAAGAACCGTAGAATCGGGATATTCTGTCAGAGATGATTCCGCTCATTATGTTGGTAAGCATTCTCCATGCGGCACAATTCGTGTAGCTTTTCGTAGTGCAGCTCAATGCATAACAAAAGTTACTCCCTGTTCCAGAAAACCAGAAGCGTGTCGGATTTAGACTATAGACTACAAGCGACTACGACTTCCACAAAATGTGGATGTTTTCTGCCAATGAAACGATTAGTCTTTCGCAGTTGTATTCTATCGGTAGTTAGTAATTATAGCTCTCATTTACCAACTATCAGCGGTCACTATGAATCGCTAGGTACCAGGTTTACTTGAAGACCGTTCGCCCCTTGTGTGTGGTTTGCACTCGGCACGCTTCCGGTTCTCTTAAATCGAATATACATATGATGTGCGTCGTAAAACCATCCCAACTGCTTCACAATGTCAAGCTGACGGGTGAGACGAGACAATGTCGCAAAGCATTCGCAATGTGAGGGAGGTGCTCTCCATTTCGAAACGAGTGGAGCGTCGAGTGCAGGCCACATACCAGAAGTGACGACTGCCAAGCAAAAAGAAAAAAGCCATTTCTTTTTGGCCGTCGCCACTTGCGGTGTGTGGTCTGCACTCGACACTTCTGGTTTTTTGAAATAGAGGGTTATCTTATAAAGTATATTTGATGCTGCGGTGACAGTCGTGATAATTGCTTCCGAATTTCGACGAGTTAGCTCATCTCAGGTACCTCAAGTTGCTCATGAAACGCATCTGCAGGTTCTACTGAATGGTAAATGAGGTGGTCAATTTTCCTGGATCCTATTGGGATGCGCCACTCATTCGACATAGCGTTATAGTCTAGTACAGTTCTCGTGCACACATACATGTAGTTCGCGATAGAGGCTTTCCGTGCCTGCCTTGTTGGTTTTAACAAAATATCCCTTCGAAAATTGGACAATTTTTTCGAACTAGCTGTTATTAATTCTACTGGGAGCTGACTCGCTATTCTTTTTCGAGTACGAGAGAAGGGGACGTTGATTAAAAGGGATGTACGCTCAATCATTCATTACCTCAAAGTGAAACAGCAAACTTGGAGTTTAGAAGAAAAATATTTACCCTTCATTTCAAAATACGAGAAAGTGTTGAGTGCAGACCATATACCACAACTGACGACGGCCGCGAAAACGTGGCAGCTGGCAAGACCGCTTTTTCGCGGCCGACGTCAGTTATGGTATGTGGTCTACACCCTTTTTCTGCTTTTTGAAGGGAAGGGTATTTAAGTTCGCACTGTACCAACGGAGACGGGTGCCTGGGGCATCTTGGGGAGAGGGTGAATTCTTCCTTACAGAGCGATGAGCTCGCATAAGTAAGATTACATATTCATCGTGTACATTCGATTACCTCTAGGAATGGATTTCAAGTGCATGGCGCGTACCAGAGAGAACTTTTCGGAAGTTAAAGGTCTCACCTGATGAGATCAATGAGCTGAGTTTAAACGATGTACCCAATTTTCAAGAAAAACTGTAAAATCGTGGGCATTTTTTTGTGTATTCACAGCGAGTAGCGTGCGTAAAAATCCGTCTCCAGTGAGCAAA
Organism: Teladorsagia circumcincta; assembly: GCA_002352805.1. Lineage (NCBI taxonomy): Eukaryota > Metazoa > Nematoda > Chromadorea > Rhabditida > Trichostrongylidae > Teladorsagia > Teladorsagia circumcincta. Next base: position 13,383 of record KZ345135.1, read on the forward strand.
GATGACTCCGACGAAAATACCTCCACGGTGACTCATCCGGGTCACACTCGATTCATCGTTTTGCTAAATTCCCGTGAAGATCATTTGATGAATATGTCTTGATATATTTGAGACAACAACGAGTCGTTTCATTTTTGAAATGGTGTAAACAAGAGTGCGTTTCTGGAACGTACTTACCGCATCAAAAATCTAGTTCACTTTTTCCACAGTCCACTTATGACACAAAGTAAACTACAGATTTACTAGTTTTGTGGAAGTTTTTGGCTCCACAGTTGAGTTTTCTAGAAGAAGCTACGGAAAAGTGGTCAAAATTGGAGCCACTAACCATGAATGTCTTTCTTACTTGCGGGAATAGTGGTTTCGATTTGTCCCTGGCCGATCATGCCGTTGGTGAGGGAGAGGGGAGGGAGACATCCGAGTGAATGAGCCAATTACTGTGCTTGCGACTGAGCCTGCCTCAGACAGGGAGGGATTCTGTGGGAGGATGGGAGCAATACGTCTTCGCCGTGTGTTTCTTCCCTCTCCTGGCCTTACATAATCCTAGTGTCACCTACCATCAACCCTAATGTGTATCATCCATCAACAACATGAGCGCCTTTTTCTATTTGTTAACTACTGTGTTTGGCCACAGAATGCAGTGCGAATTCCAGAAACTCCCAAGAATGTTGGGTTATACCATACGTTGTGATACCTTGAAAACCTGAGTTAGGAAGAAATGGTGCCCCTGTAGCGTAAGTTGTAGCTTACTTGCCCTGTAAGCAAGAGGTTTGGGTTCGATTCCTGTTTGGGGCGAAAGTTTTGTCTGTGCTGGGTTTGCTCTATGGTCAACTCTGGTCCATTCAGAGGGTATTGCAGTTGGGTTTCACGAATATCATGAATATCAAGTGATTGAAGTCGGTTGTATTTCTGGAAATTGAGGGGTCGTGGTTGGGGTCGTATTTGCCGATTTGTTTTCTTACGATTCTGAGGGAAATCTCAGGAAAGAAGGTGAAATAGAGAAACTGCTTTCCTGAAGGCTTATCTCATCCCCCCTCCTCGCTCGATTCAACGGCCTTTTAGAGAGAAAAGGAGCGGAGTTGAAGTGTGTCGTATGGTCCGTCCCACAATCAGATACATTAGAAACAGCCATGATGGTGCGGTCGGTGGTCAAGGTTGGTAGAGGTCATATATTGGGTGAATTCCTTCACGTGTGTTGGTAGGAGGTCGTATAAAGACCCTGGAGAAGAGGGGTGGTAAAAAACATTTGAAATCGGCCAGACGCCACAGCTGACCCTAATCAGACCAATGTCTTCGGAGGAGTCCCACATGCGATCCTCTCTCCCCCCTGGTATTGGTGTTCGTTGCGTTTTCTCCCAAATTTCCATCTGGTTGCAGGAAGAGAATTCAGCTTATATACTCCTAAAACGACAAACAGTACATTTCGGTCCATTTCAGCCCTGTATTGGTAAGAGAGATGGTCAGTGATGCACGAAAGAGGGAAAAACCGAGGAAAATGGCATAGAACCCGAGGAATGGGACCCGATGATTTTTGCATTGGGTGGGTGACTCTTATCGGGGCTGCCTATTTCACAATAATGCTATCTCCGTTGAAGGCCTAGAGACTCAGACGCGAGAGGTGGGCGTGGTTCGCCAACTGCGCAAGGAGTGAGGCCATGCTAAACCGCTGGGGCATATTTTTCGCTTTCAATTGTATGTTGGTCTGCACCGTTAGAAGGTCTGTCTGTCTCTCAACTAGGTGAGTTTCCCCTTCTTCGACCTTAGTTCATCTCTTGGAATTCACCTTTAAGCGCCAAATGTTGCGAAATCTTCGAGAAAAAGATTATGATCGGCTACATTTCCTACTTCCTTTCCCCAGAATTTCGCTTTTCCTACAACCTCTATTTATCTTCAACGAGATTTCCACCGAATACGCCCACCCCTCCCCCCATTATTGAACCTTACTATTTGACAGTCAAACCTGGTTCGATCCCGTTGGCTGTGGAACTATGATGTATGATGTCTCAGTGTCATATTCTATCACGTTATCTTGCCCCAAAGAAAAACTTCACAGACTACTGATGAGTCTCATTATCTGATCCCGTATGGGTGGAGCTTATTACGAAAGATATCACTGGAAGATATTTCAGTTCAATTATTCAATTCAGGGTTCATTATTTTCAGTATGACGTTAGAGCTATAATGATTATGGCGAAATGTCAACATCTTCGCTTTCAGTCGAACTAATTAATCTTTATTCTATCTCTACTAATAAATACAGACATTGCACACGCACACATAAAACGTAATCGAAAAATAAAGATGATATGATATTTGTTTCTCTACAGTATTAGTAGGTACAGTAACGGTGTCAAAGTAAAGCTTCATGTGCTTGGAGGAGATTAGTTAAGAAGTTGTGTGGGTGAACCTCGGTGTGGGAGAAGGTGAGACGTGTGTTTGTGTGTGTGTGTGGAGTAAGAGGGAATGCTGGGAGACCGTGTATAAAGTGACAAACTGATACAGAACATTAACTGGAGGAGTTGGTCCGTCAAAGGGTTTCGTAGAGATCTTTCGCGTCGAATGTGAGCTTTCGTACACGAAATGACGAGCCGAAGTTCAAAGCACAGCATACCGATTGCATGTATGCGATCGAGCATTTCTCAGCGCAGCATCTACGGGCGATATCTGAAATCAATGAGGTTTCACTGGTAATAAAATGAAGTAAATTGAGATACAAAAGTTAATAGTCACTTTTGTTTGTCATATCTAGGTGTATCCATAGGATCAGGTAACTCCTTATAAATATTCATACAAAAGGTGTTATGTGAATTTTTCGAGCAGATTGTGATTGGTTAGGGTTTGCAAGAAATGCAGCAAAAACTGAGCTGTGATGGAACGTTCATAGTTGGCGATCGTAAGTGCGATCAGGCGAGTAGGCGAGTAGGCGATTAAAAGAGGATACGTATTGATTTTTCGCTCCGCCCTCTGAGCGATCGCCTAATCGCCTACAACGTTCTATGGGCGCATACGTATGTAGTCTTCACCGTCTAATCGCCCAATCGACTACTCGCCTACTCGCCTACGCGCCTAATCGCCTAATCGCCTAATCGATTCGTATATTGTATTATGAACGGATCGTCTAATCGCCTAATCGCCAACTATAAACGATCCATAACGCCAGACTGACCCTATGTTGATAGCCTCCTCAAGATCAGGTCATCTATTTGCTGCCGGGCGAAATTTCAGAGAAAAGTACAAAAACGATGTGAATAGACTAGCTTGTCCCGTATACCGTAATGCATATTTCACTTTTTCCAGGAATCACAAACTGTTTGTCAGGGTACAGGTTATTTTTTATAACAACCAGGTGGCGGACTGTTTGGTTAGATTAGACTCGTGAATTTCTTTCTTGCAGCACTTTCATGATAACCAATTGGTATTTATCGGTAACAACCGACTGGTATTAATCGCTATCTTTCAACTGCAGTTAGATGTCCAGTGCACGGCGTGTGCTTATGCGTAGTCCCACTGTATTGTTCCTCGTAGTTTATGCGATCGGTTGTTTTCTGCAGTATATTTGGAGAAGGGGGTGTATGTCAACAGAATCATCCGCAGCTCTACGCTGCTGGCCGTGGCCGCGGCGCCGTGCTGTACGATTTTCTATGTGCGTCATTTGAATTTGAATGATCAACGGACGCCAAGCCGAACGGTTCCTTCAACACCCAACTTCAATAAATGGTGGATGGTTCCAGTTCCCCCCCCCCCTTTTTTTTTCTTTGTGCGTTTTTCAATATTGCGGTAATGAAATTCAAAAACAAACTCGTTTACGCTATTTTCTATGAAAGAGCTGAAGCAAGTCACTTGGAATTCGATATCCGCGTCCCATAACCACCAATTTTAAAAACCCGCGCCCACCAGAAGATTGCCGCGTCGCGACAACGCACAAGTGGCCGCACGCGGCGGCGTGACAAGCGGACGATTCTGTTGACCGCTCCCCGGAGAACGGAGAGCGAGGGAGAGTGGTGAGTATGAGGGGGAGGGGGAGAGCATTAGGGGCTTATCGTTAAAAAACAAAAGATGTCAAAACCGCATAACTGTGAAACACATGAAATCTGGTAAAGCTGTGAGGGAGGTAACAGAGCAAATCGTGTCAAAAATTGTAAACTCTGGTGAAACACTCGAGAAACAGCGCTTGACAAGGCAGGACATGTCAAACCCAGCATCCTTGTTATATCCTAGGAGCGTAATTTTTCATAACATTTCTGCAAACTTTTCCTTCGATTGTTCTAGTTCGCCTCTGCTGTCTGCTCGATTTCTGATGTTTCAGAAAATGTTTGAGAGCGTTGATATTATGAGTTCGACAACTTCCACATTTCATATTTAGATGAAAAGTTGCAGCAAAATAGCCTTCTATGCCAACGAACCTGTGTCGCATTCTTTGGCGACTTCTAACAGATGTTACAATTTCGATCTGTGTTGTTTACGGTCTACGTTTACTTGTCTCAGTATCTAATGGAAGTACTCTGTACGTGAAGCTTTTAAGCCAGGTTCATGCCTCTCGTTAGTGAATCCACAGCTGAATACCCTGGCGCTTTTATGGCCGTTTCTTGGTATTTTCTACCGCGGTCGACAAGTCTCCACTCAAGGGCGAAGTTTACGATGAGAATGCAGCCCATCGGAAATAGGGGTAGGCTTGGGCACTAGTGCGGAAATTAAGAAACAACGAGAAGCCGCCCAGAAACTGAGAACTGGGTTCCTTCTTTGCCCATTGATTTTCGCATTGATGCGGCTTTCAGTGGTGCTACCCTCTCCAACGTTAACGCTCTCTCTGCTGAACGGCTAGAGTCAGACGGCGAGGGGTTACCTAAGGGCAGGAGTGCAGAGGCGCAAGCGGCGCGGGTGGGGCGCTGTTAGTGCGCTGGGGCATACCTTTTTCTGCAAAATACATCGTCCCGCTACCTTAGAAAGCCCGCTTGCCCTTCGACTAGATATTTTCCTCTTCTTCGACCTTTGACCTTTTTGTGAGTCTCTTTCAAAACGTAACGGGCTCAAATCGCAGCCCCTCCTGCTGCACCGGGCACGCCACATATTTGACTAGTACCCCTGCTAGTCAAATATGTGGCGTGCCCGGTGCAGCAGCTAGTCTGGTACCCCTGACTTGGCACTGATTGTTGAGCGCCAGGATGTCTCGTACCAATTAGGGAGCTAGGCTAGGAACTCGGGATACGGTCCCCAAAACATGTTTGTGATGTTGTTCAGACAGACAACTTTTTAAGTTAATTCTGTCTACAGTCCTTCTTTCATGTTTACGTACAGAATTCTGGCAAAGTGCGTATTACACAACCGGTCGATCGGTCACTTCTTCAAAATGCTCAACATGAATTACATCAAATTCGAACTACACACGTAGTTCTAAAAAGCAGTCTGCAGTGTTCTTTGATGAGGAAGTACCTCGATTCGACGTGGCGCTTCATCGCAACAACATGTGAGGGGCAGCGGCCCTCGTGCTCCGCTCTGATAATGCTATCAAATTAAAACTGGCATATGACTGGAAAGATTCCACTCAGATTGAGCCTAAATATGCCGTAACTTCCGCGAAGAGGCTCATGTGACTCGAAAAAAGTACTGCTCACGGGGGTTCCCCTTCAGTACACATTCGTCGAATAAGAGGTTAACGCTGATGGCTGATTTGATTGGTGACGCTATAGATGACGTTTTGTCATGCACTTTATCGAAACAACCTGAAAACTCCTATCATCAGAGGTTAAATGTGGTACATTAGTGTTCAACCCCCGGCGGTAGATTTATGGAACACTTTGGAGGAGCACTGGTATACCAGAAAGCACCGTGGATGTGAAGCTGTAGATTTAATGATATGGAATCTAGAATGGGTGATTTTGGAAGAATATCAAATGAAATGTAGGTGGTGTACGAGAATTCTTGTTCAGTTTCTTTTTATCCCCGCATCAAGTGAATGGAATCTTCCGAAGGTATTGAGAGCATGGTTAGTCTTGACACTTGCCGAGTTCAGCTCTCAAGGAATCAGAGAAGATAGGCTGATAATTCACAAAGTTGTTCAATTTTCGACCTTCTTCCGATCTTGGCATGATGAGTTTAGTGATAATGGTCCTTCGAGCCTTTCAAGGTTGAACAGTTTATTAGGCTCACGTTTTGGCTGCTTCGCCTTCGTCAGCGCCCGAAGTGGTCAGAAGCGAATGTAACTTGTCCGCCTCAACAAAAGCTCAAGAATTCTCGCTAAGCCTGTAAATTTCCAACTGCACATTTTGAGAAAGCAGTGCCATCCCTCCAACGATCAATACGTTGAAAGTTTACTGGTCTGGTGGAAGTGTCTTGAGTTTTTTTTTGAGGCGTTTGAGCCAACAAGTTAAAACTGCTTTTGATCCTTCCAGGCTCTAACAAGGGCGGGAAAGCCAAAACGTGAGTCTGATGAACTGTCCAATCTTGAAAGCTCGAAGAATCATTATCACTGACCAGGAAAGGTCTTTAAGTCAACCCGGCCAAATGAAATGAGATGTACATTTCTATACGCATCTTGAGACGCTGAGTTCGAATCTGTCTTCCGATCTGCTCTTCTCTGTAAGGAGTCACGGCGGGTTTTCTTTCTTGCCCTTGCTTTTCAGCGTTTCGCCTGCAATCGCATGTAGGCTCTGCATAAACAGCATCAAGTTACAGTTTTCCGTGTGTCAGTGGTGCAGCTCGTAGCGCTCTTGATTCTCGAGCAAGGGGTTGCGGGTTCGGTCCCTTCTGAAAATTGGGCTTTGCTTTACTTTAAACATAGCTGAAAAGTCTTTTTGAAACGTTAAACATCAACGGTCACCTAAAGCTACTCCTATGAAAAAGTTCGCAGGTAGGTTCTTACGTTTGAGCACTGCTTGCCAATGAGTGCCCATGGTGCCCATGGTGCAGGTTCTAGGCTTTTCCGTGGCAAGTAGGTAACACATTCGTGTTCAAGGGATCGGGTTATCTATAGAAACGAGTTTTTAACCAAACGTGAGGTTCCCACCTAATTGAGAAAATGCTTAACAATCAGAAGGTCACCGCTCCCCAAACAGCAGTTCTCTAGTTGGCCAATCATCGACGGTGGGGGGAAAGGGGAGAGAGGGCGTTGTACTTCCAAATAATGCCTTGTAGATCTCAGAATGATGCAGACGGGCAGACCAGACACTATTTTTATAACTTCTGTAGTGTGCCTAGAAGGTTGATTCCAGCCCAATTCGAGGATTTTGTATTAGGTTGATGATAAGCGAGTGACTGGCCGAATTTTCGAGGGTTTTGGCCAAAAGTTTGCCCAAATGAGAAGTCTGACTCACTGATTACGAATATCGCACTTGTTCGTTGCGAAAGTCCTGGCGCCTGCGCTACAGGGCCTAGAGTAGTCAAGAACGCATGTCCCAACTTCGTCATTAACCGCCCTTAGATTCTTTGTGCCGGTAACTATACTGAAGCACGTCGGACTAACGACGTCAGGGACATTCCTAGCTATGTTACTTCAAACGGCAAAAGAGTAAGCTCACCAAGGAGTTGATCCCAGGACCTCTTGTATGCGAGTCCAGACCACTGCCGCTGCTCTTATTTGCATCATAATTCTAGTCAGAGAAGAGCTTAGCAGATAATGGAAGCAGATTCAAACTCAGCGTTTCAAGGCGCGTATAGAGATATTTATCTAATTTCAGTTGGCCGGGTTGAGCAAACGGCCTTTCATGGTGAGCTCATGAGGTTGTTATTAATAAGCCTTCACTGGCTGACCTTTCGGAAATATCATCTTCTTCGGCCTAAAGGTGGGAAGTTGATTCGTGAGTGAAGGATCATACGTACCTACATTCTATCCCGGAGAACGAGAAGAGCGTCGAGCGCAGACTCCACACCATAAGTGACGACGGCCATGAAAAACATGGCTTTTTTCTTGCCGTCGTCAGTTGTGATATGTTGTCAGCACTCGACGCTGTTCTCGTTTTTCGAAATAGAGAATAGTCTTGCCATTCACTTATATATGCACTCAACCCTACATACTTGACAGGAGATTTTGTAGACGAGCCCTGCTATTGCGAATTCTCCTTCCTTTCCTACTAGGACAAATAACACAACTCCGGGTCACATGTGTGCCGTGTGTAGCCCGACCTCCTCAGATACCTCCATAGTGGGATCAGTTATTGGTCTGGTCTTTCTTGGCAGTGTTCGATTACTAAGCTGTCCGAGTTATAACGGCGCTTTCCTACCATTATCCCACTCTTTCTATAACGAACCTATACATGTCTAGAAAGTTGCAAATCGACGTAATGCCCTTCAGTCTAAAACAAAAACAAGGATGTTGTGCGGGCGCAAATGAAAACGAGTGAATCCGGCACTAATTTGCATTTGCAATTTGCGAATTTGCAAAGGTTCCCTGATTGTTCTCCGAATTGCCGAAACTAACGTATATCAAGAGGCCTGGTGGAATAGAAGGAGATTCACAAAAAAGCTCTATCCCGGAAAACGAGAAGAGCGTTGGGTGCAGACCACACACCACAAACGATGACGGCCAAGAAAACGTGGTTTTTTTTTCTTGCCGTTGTCACCTTTGGTGTGTGGTCTGCACTCGGCATCTTCTCGTTTTCCGGAATAGAGAGTACAACTCTTTTTTGTTCTCCCAGCCGACTGATACTCTTGCGCTGGTGTCCTCGGTAGGGCACCAACCTTGGGACCTCTGAAGCAGAACAAACACATAAGTACGTCATCATGGCTCACAAGGTGGAACTCGGGTT
>KZ345135.1:27930-43818 GCA_002352805.1 Teladorsagia circumcincta
TTCATGTCCTTGGGGGGGGGGGAAGGGAAACATGAAAGTTTGTGCGTCAGTTGGTGCTTGGGATTGAGCCCTAGACAATAGCAGGGATTCTGGAGGAGGATGTGAGCAATATGTGTTTTCCTTGGCGTTTCTCCCTCTCTTGGGCTTAGTCCTAGTGTCACCTACCATTGGTCCCGTTGTGATGTCCCCACCCCAGAGAACATAAGCGCCTGCGAGGCACAATTCGCTAATTCTGGTTATTTCGAGTAACTTCCATGGTTGGTGGATGCTCTCAGCCAGCCATTGGAGAATATAGGAGAAGAAACCGTTGATAACACCGACTTTGAGAGCCTATCTTTTTGGGCGATAAGGAAGCGACCGTCTGAGAAGCACTGAACGCTGAAGTATGGAAAGAGCAAGGAGACGAGCGAGCGCAGACATCAAAGCGTTTCCAACAGCGCGCGGTAGGTGTGCGTGGAGACAGGTCAAACACTGGTGTACTTGCACTTCCGTATCACAAAAGTGGCACCACTCTGCGATGCTAGCTCGGCTACCTTCTATTTCGGAAAACGGAAGCTCCTTGAGTGCAGACCACACACCACAAGTGACGACGGCCAAGGAAAAAGCCAAGAAGAAAAAAGTGGTCGTGTCATTTGTGGTGTGAGATCTGCAGTCGACCCTTTTCTTGTCCTTCGAAATAGAAGATTATAAGTTCAGGAACATACGTTGTACACCGTGACCCTCTCGGCGCTAATGTGGGTTACGGTATACACACTATGTTCCTAAACTTATAAGATTGTCTTCGAAATAGAGGGTATCTCATTCACATGAGGAACATTTTAATAGTTAACCAATTGCAGAAGATGCCCTCAAAGTCCTATCTTTTGACTAGTTTTATATTTCAAGTAAGATGAATACCTACGGGCGTTAAGTAATGAAAGGGGTGGGCGTCCCTTTTATAGAGATTCAGCTATAAATCGCTCTTTGGGATGCGCCACGCCATCTTTTCAATCCAGAATTGCGGTAGTAATTGGGCGCTCTGGCGCACACAATGACATTGCGGAAGGACCTTGCGACAGTCAATGTTTTCTTCGCGAGCAAGATCTATCAACTGAGCGACCTAGAAGGGTTGAGGGCTCGGTTGCCCTAGACAGCGTGCGATCGAGGATGCGTTACCCGGACCGCGCGCTTGGTGTGCAGTGCCACTTGCCGTCCTCACTTACAAAATCGGCAATAACTGATAGTTAAATGAGCCAATCCCTTCTGTTTGCACTTGGAATGTGTTGCTTCTTGATCCAGGAGGCATTTATGTATTGTGACACCTTTGTGCTTCTCGTTAACTTAGATAATGTCTTAACTACAGTAATGAATCATCACCTGTATGCTTTCTGAGCAACGCAACATTTACCACAAACCCTCAGCAGTGAGCTTTTTTTGGGTTCATTAGGACGTAACCTTTGAATCTAACGATATTTAGGATAACACAAAGAAACTTCGAGTAAACATCTGGCGCCTCTTTGTGTAATACAACCTATGTGACCTTAAGGTCAGCTGTGGGACTAATGAAATTTGTATTAGTGACTGCAGCAATACTATTGATATTTACGCTAATAATTACCAATTAATCCTTGTCCTGCAGAATGGCTTTGTCGTCTTTCCTATGGATCAATGTAAGAAAACCTTTTGGAAGAAAGAAAAAATGTTGAAAATGAAGTTTGGTTGACTCTTCATTGTGTGAACACCCATACTGGAGCATGCTCCGTACGGAATGGCTGAGCACAATGAAGAGTAAACCGTTTGTTGTTGCTGGCTCGTGGAAGGGATCAGGACATCGCATTTGTGATTTTCAAATAGGGCGTTGTATTGGCTGGTTTTGGCATGCTAGATATTTTTAACACGTGAAGAAAACGCAAATTTTGGTTTTTTGTGCCGCGTGGGACTGGCGCGATTTTGTGAGCGAGGCCACCTGCGGTCACCCCTTGAGATTTCGAGAGGTACTTACACAAAACATGGAGGAGCCAAAACTAGAGATGTCTTTGTAATTTATCAATTTGAGTCTCCTCCACAAAACTTTATTTGACGACGTTTCGGGTCTTAGGCCCTTCTTCATGTCTATAAAAGTATTCACAGGTTACGTGTATACATAAAAGAGCTACAACATGATATGCGAATGCGTAAGAATACCGGTTCGAAAGGGAAGCGGATAGATTCCGCAAGGTTTTCGGATCGCTGCAGCGACCATTGTGGTGGGTGTGAATTTCCGTAGTGATTGTAAGATCACGTGGCTACCGATGACTGATACCACGTGGCAGCCAGTACGAAAGCCGTTAATCCTGGTGTGCTGGATTCTCTGGTTACGACAATAAAGCTACTGCTGTACGGTGCAACACTGACGATCAGGATGAGATTCGAACTTTCGCGGGGAAACCCCAATGGATTAGCAATCCATTGGCGTTTCCCCGCGTGAGTTGTTGTATCCCTACAGTGATGTGATTAACTAGTCTAGACCGGCGAATCTCCGTAGTGATCGTAAGGTACCACGTGGCTATCGATGACTGATACCACATGGCAGCCAGTATAAAAGCCGTTAATTCTGATGTGCTGGATTCCTTGGTTACGACAATAAAGCTACTGCTGTACGGTTGTAACAGACTAGATTGAAATGTAGACGGATACGTGAGGGAGACCAATCTCTCCCGTTACTCTCACGGGAAATAGAGCAGGCAGATTGAGGTGATTCATGGTAAGGGTGGTAACATTTTATACTCTCCAATTTACCATCCGACACGTAGTCTTCATTTCATCATGTCATTCCATAGCGATGATTTCCATGGTATGTCGGAGCCCCCCCCCCCCTGTTGTTAATTGAAAGATTCCGCCTTCGTATTTCAAGTGTCGCCTTTATTTTTCTCTTCATCGGATCACATACGTCCTGAATATCACGCGGACCTTGATTTCGGGTGCATGTTCAGCGTGTGGAAAAGTCGTCAAATAAAGTATTTGTGGAGGAGCTTCAGTTCGATAGAATACAAATACACCCATGCAATCATGAAGCTGTGGAACCCTCTGATCTTATTTGATGCAAAACTAGATACAGAACTTGTAGGATAAAAGCTATCCAGTGGTACAGTAGTGGAAATTCGATCGAAACACGTGCAATAACAATGGAAAAGCAACTCCAAGCACATGTTTCGCCATCTCTCAAGTTCCGCATTAATTTACACTACCTACTCAGTGAATCTTCACACCCATCAAGAATTAATGGAAACGAAAAATTTACTAAACTGAAGATTTCGTAAGGTTTCCGAAGCATACGTAGTCATTGTGGCTGTCACCATGTTTTTAGAGGTGTCCCCCAAGAGGACCACCGCGCGGCGAAAGAAGAAACGCAGACGCGGAAAGGACAAGTCGCAGCGCGTGCCGTGCGATATGGGACGTAGTATGGTACACCCTATCTAACCTGACGCCTGACCGCTACAGTATGCCCTGTAACTCGTCCTTTGCCGCGTCTGCGTCTCTTCCTTCGCCGAGCCTCTTGGGGGACACCTTGTTTTTAGCTATACGAAGGTTTTTCTTTGAAAGAAATACAAAAATCTCGATAATGAATCGAGCGTGGGACGAAAAAATGAATGTAGTGAGGGTGATCTTCGGGAGGGGGAGATCGTTTTTCCTGAATCGCCAGATTGACGACCGAAGTGGCGTGGTATTAGGGACTTGGTATTGATAAGGCGACACAATCCCTGTAGTCCCTACGATCGCACACGTCTACGGCCAATTATGCGAATCGACGGCTAATAAGTGGGCGAAGAAGAAATGCAATAGGAGGAAGTGGTCAGACCATATCCGAGCCCCTTTTAGCGACTTTCGAAGGCCAGTTTTCTGTTCAGCGACACTTCTTATGTTTTTGATTAGAACTCAAGCTTAATTTCACCCCATGTAGCAAAGGTATGGATCCCGCTGGGACTGTTTTTTCAAGCTGTCGGTCCACTAGTCGACAACAAGTGTGGGCACCAAGCCGGGCCTACGGTTTCGTCTTCTTGGATAGAACATCGTGATATTTGGTGACTTGCTTTCGTTAAAGGTTGAAATATCCAGAAAGAACAGGCACGTTTTGTTGAATGTTCCACATTCCTAAATTGAAATAGGAGCGCTTTCCAGGTAGCGAATGGCTAAAATCGTGGGCTTCATCCTTCGTCCTTTCACCTCGCATAATTTCTCCTTTTGGTAAGAAATAGTTTAGGTTCCTTGATGATCAATCAGCATTACAGTAAGGAAGAGTATCTTCAGTGATTCCTAGGGATTACTTCTAAAAAGTCTTTTGTCGGCAGCTGTAAAATGATAGTCATCGGGTTCAAATCACTAGTCAAAGAGCGATCATGAGAAAAAAACTGGCACTTGGCAGAGCGTGAAGGCACGTGGGAAATGCGTGATATCAGAAGATAGATGGGTATTTTAATGGTGAATGCTAACGACATTATCGCGTTACAGTATGACTGCGGAAAAACCTGGTATAGTTACCGTATAACGGGAAATATAGTCAGGTGACAGTACTCAGATTGTTCCGTTTTACCGACATATAGATTTTTTTGAATTGGACAGTCTAGTGTGTGGAAGACGGGCAGGGGTCCGTATTGGGGACATTGTAATGCCAAGCCCGTACTAGGGACCTAACTTGATAAATGCTCCTGTATTTTTATGAAATAGTTGTCTGCACTTACCCATGAGTGGGATGTCGACGTCATCGTAACTCAGCGTTGAACATTTCTCCTCATTTGTGATCCTTAAAAAGCACAAATTATATGTGAATGGTAATATTTCCATTGATGGGACGTATTAGTCTTTTAGAATGAACATGGAATTTTATGAGTTGGAGCCAGATCTCCCACACTGATTCATAGGCCTATTTCGCGACGCATTAGATGTGGGTCATTGAGTTTAAAAGTGGATACACTCAGCGTAATGGGTCTACCACCATCTACCACTCGGGGTAATGGTCTCTGGCCTAGTGAACAGAAAAACTGTTCAGAACCGTTGAGATTCCTTTACGCCTTGTTCATATGGGAGTGATTTGACCTACTGCGGGAAACCTATTGGTTGTCCATTGCTTCTGATATGATGGGATACAGTAAAAGGCAGTAGAGCGGATGGTAAGCAAACCAGCCCCTTTTGGCGGAGCTGGAAACCTTTAACTCAGTTACCCGCCTCAATTAGATGCTTACCTCAGGACTAAGCCTTGGAGAGAGGTCGACCTGCGAGATCCGTCCTCCCTTCAAGGCTTATCCTAAAGTAAGCAAACCAGCCCTCTTGGGGGAGCTTGGACGTAGCTGCATCACTTGCGTCATCAATCACCTACCGTACCGATCGAGTTCGAGTAGTCCGTCAACCTCGGGACCCCATCCCCTCCCCAACATTCAACATGCCGCCACAGCAGAAACAGGAAAAGGACTGGTTTGCTTGCCTCGTAAAGGAGTCGGTGCTAACCTATGAGATTACCATGGGCTGGGACACAAATTCCGCCCACGTGGATGTTACGCTACGTGTCCTTTGGAATATCAACAATTCAGCCGCTTCACTGCGATTCGCTTTTATTTTACGTATCAAGGAATCAATGAGGCTCGCGATGGGGGGGGGAAGCCATCCCTCCGTGCATGATCAGCGTGCGGTGTAATTTCAAAATTTAGTTTTTTTCTTCCATTATTGGTGAGCTAATCACCAACTACGGCTGTGTACTTTTATCTTTGGGCAAACTTAGTCAATCTACGATTGCAACCTCAAACTGCTTCAAGCCCAAAGAAAGCTTTAGGCGCGGAGAGCTTGAGGATCGTGAATATCTCCGTAATCCATCTAGATAAAGGTTGAGCTTTTTACGTAGAAATTATCCCTTCCTTGACATCATCGCAGAAGAGACTCGTGCTTGTTATTTCTATCATAGAACTCTTGAAAATGACGGCAGCTTTGAGGGGGTTCCATTACAGATTAGTTCGGAAAATCCGAAGCCCTCATTAGGTGGCGTTTGTATGAGGACCTTTTTCAGGAAGGCAAGTAGCACGTACTAACTGTAGATTTTTTTCTGACCATAGTTTGCTTAACATTTCTTGAACTCCCCCGCTAGACTGACGTTAGACTTTGCGAATCGAGTGAATCGCTAGCGTGTCGTTCGATTCGCAAGTCTGACATCGGTCTTATGGTTGAGCGCTGTTTCTGATGATCTAAAACAAGCGATCACGCTGGCTCTGGGGGAAGGAGATTCTCACACGCCATTGTTGGAAGAGTCGAGATAAGAGGTGAAAGACACAACTGGACTCAAGTTCATCTCGTCTTCCCTAGACCTTTCTGGAGTTAAATGGCCTAAGTGACAAGAACGCCATTGACTGCGAATAATAGTGCCCAGAAAGCTGATCCGGGTTTACCTTCGAAGTTTGCGTAATTTTTCGCGTGGCAGGTGGACCAGCGGTGGGATGGTGGTGGTGCTATCACCCGATGTAATCTCGTTCTACTGTAACGCTCCGCCGTCATTTGCAGAAAGCAGTGGAATTAATCATTGCGTGTGGAAAAAGGAGCATCAAGTTTAGCGAAAGACCGCATGTCTTTTTGGTGGGACCCGTACGAACCCTCAACCCTTTCTGTGCTGGTACTGAATATTAGTGCTCACCATTCCTGAAATTGGGGCGGAAGTGGTATAGTGACAAATCGTGCTGCTTACCGCGCGCACGGGCGTGGGTTCAAATCCTGGGTCATGCGTCGTCCAGGCCAACCAAACCTTCCATTCCTCCGGGGTCGATAACTGGTACTCTGGGAGGACAAAAACAGTCTTGTACATAGGCTGTCCCCCACTTCCCCCTTCCCCTAGTCAGTTTAGGCCAAATCTCATTCAAATTGCCGTTACGGATGTACAAATGGAAGTAGAATGTGTGCCGCATCCCTAAAAGGGCGATCAACGGCGAATGTATTGAATAAGCCGAAGCGTGGAATTATTGTACTTAAGCTTAAAATGCAAAGTGAAACTTTGAAGTGACATTTTCGCTGTTCCCTTATCTCCACCAATTTTTGAAAGGGCAAGAATACGTTTCTGAAATTGCAAATGTGCTTCTGATAATATTCACAATTGCATAGCTTTGAGGAATGCGACGTCATTCCGACAAGTACGACCGCAATGCCTCGGAAAACGCCCATCTGGGGCTTTTTGGGGTCAACTCGGGGATAGGTCCCCAAAGCTCTAGGTCTCTACTAGTCGATGGCGCAACTCTCATGGTTCATGAATAGGGCCGGTTTAGAGATGCAGAGTTCCGGAGATCCATCCCCGAGGTGGGCTTTGTTGACCCGCCCCTGAATTGGCAAAAAGGACTGTAACAGTGGGTCCAACGTTCTTCGCTCGATACAGTAACGTCACCAACTTCCTGATCGTCTCGCATGATGACAATTTTTCTTAGAAGTTTCCGTATAAGAGTTCAGCGATTGTTTTGACGACTATTGCGAAATATCCTTTTTGTTCAATTAAAATTTGAGAGAATGGACAAACACCTTTATTTCTTGTTCACTGGTTCTCGAACTAAGAATTTTCAACCTTGATCAATCATTTCTGATCCTTTGAGCCAACAAACATCAGAAAATGTTACTCATTTGTATTACTTCATGATGTCAATTGACGAATCAACTGACGCCGTTCGGTGAAGCGTTGCAAAAATATAGTACTGTCATGGGTGTCCCCTACCACAAGAGAATACCGGTTCATCTGAAGTGTGAGGACTAGCCCTCATTCGTGAGGTCAGCTGCAATTTATGTGACAAGGCAAAAGCCTTTAGCCTTCGATGGACAAGCGGAGGTATTGTGAAGCCTAACGGGAACACTCGAGCGACCGTGGCTAGTAAAAGACCGTAACAAGGTTGAGCTATGTACAGTTGCAGCCCCACACCCACTCCCCCTTACTCCTAAAGGCGGAATTTGCGATGAAAGGCAACCCATTGAAAAATCGAGGTAGAGTGGTCAGTGCTGCATGGTTGAAGAAAGAACCATGAGAAACGGCCCAGAGACCCAGGAGTAGGACCGCTTTATACTCTTCGATTTGCGCATTTATGCTCTCATTGGTGCTGCCCCCTTCTTCAATGCTAACACTCCCTCTGCTAAAGGTTACAGTCAGGCGGCGAGGGAGCTTACCTATCGAGGGGCGTGCGTAGGTGAGATCCGCGCTAATACGTCCCTATTGAGCCGCTGGGGCATACCCTTCGCTGAGAAGCGTTCAGACTTTCGATGAAGTGCATGCCCCCCTCCTCGACCTCCGACATTTTCGTGGAATCCTAATTTAACGCTGGCGGTCATGTTCAACGAAGCGCCCCTGGTGGCGAACCTCAGTCAGCCGACAATAGGGTTTTCGTCAAAAGACATTACGTCGATGGGGACAACCGGAATGGAAAGATTAGACATTCTGAAAAATGGCTCCAATGCTGTCTGATCTGTCCTCACCTGAAGCGCGGAACTGAGACCGCTAGAAGGCCTTGGTGGACGACCTTATTGAGCAAGGGTGAATGAAGGAGAGAGTACTCATTTATGGGGCAAGCGTGATACCCACCCATGTATTCGAATTACAGAGGTGTGGAAAGGCATCGAGAAGTGGGAGATATGCCCTCTAGGTCACTAGTCCACTGCTGATGATGAGCTTTTGGCAATCCATAAAACTTCCGGAGAATTTATCAGTAAACATTAATGAGCATCTAGTCGAGGTTCTTGGGATGAATCCGCATGTGTTCTAACGTCTCTCTCAAATTTCGCAAGACCGTACGAACTTCGAACAGTGCAATTATTATGCAATGCAAGTTTTCTGCAAAGCAGCTGCTTTGGCGCCGATAGCGCCACGGGGAAGGTCATACTAGAGCGCCGGTTCATGTCCCTCAATGCGAATTGCGCCTCGGTCCGCCTAGTAGGTTCGCATGTCTTTCACTAGGTGAGCTCTCTTCTTCGATCTTCGCACAATCGTGGAGTCCTCCTTCAATGGATGCTACCCTTTAATCAAACACTGAGAGCCTGAACTGCCGTTGAAAGGCTAAGCTTGGTCCAGAAATAGTTGAGGAGAGAGAGGAGAAAGTCTTCAGACTGGACTTGTTGGCCCGAAATTACCCACGGCGTTTACAGCCAATCAGATGAATACGGTAAAAAGTCATGGTTACTGTAGGTGTTATCTGACGTAACCTGAGTGATATCGATCTGACCGTATACGCTCTGATGTTAGCAATGGAGCATTTCGGCGTTTGTGCAATACAGGGGGCCACAAATTACGGTAACAAGAGTCGCCGCATGAATGTTTGAAAGCATATTGAGATAATTTCGACTGTAGTTTTCAAAGCACTTGAAAGCCGCTTGAGAGGAAGGCCCACGACCCAGATAAGTCCAATTCCTCGATGCCTGCTTGAGACACGCTGCAATGAATGGGTTGGCCGAACTACTTCGATCCTTCATCAGTGGAACATCAGCTAATTCGGATAGTGACCTTGTCCTTTATTCCTTCCCTTCAAATTTTATAGTTGTGCTTTCCGATTGTCATTTACATGCCATAAAGATTTCCTGTGATCACTTTATTTTGTTACCGTAATTTGTGGCCACCCCGCATAATCCTATTGACTGTACTTTTCGGAAGGACTACGTTCTCTCATCAATCTGACGTCCAGAAACTAGAGGATATATGAGATGCAAGGTTCATGCTGCAATCTCTAAATGACCATCAAAGATGCAAGCTCTAAACAGCTCACATGTGAGCTATTTATAGCTTGCATTTAATAGGCTCTGGGTGTGTAGCGAGGCTGATCTGTGATGTCTTAAGCTATAGTTTTCATTTTGAATATTTGATATGTTTTTTGACTCCAAGATATTGCTGGACCTTGATGCCTAATTGCCCTTGAGACAGACGCTACGCATATTTCTATATAGTTGGCACCTACGAATGAAGAATACTGCAGCCATGGGTCCAGGCTCAACTATCCCTAATAATTCTCAGCGAAGGGCTCGTTTCTGGTGAAATGGACATTAAATTTCTGGAAGACACGAAAGAGCAAAATATATGGGGTCCGGAAATAATTTTTGCAAAATCTAAAGAAATTTCGAAGTTTTATAATTTTGCTGTCATATATAAACCCCTCTGGAGCACACTACACTACACCGCTCAATGAACTCATCAGGAAGAGAGATAGTTTGATGTCGAACTATCACGAAAAGGCCGGGATGGTGACCTCTGGGATCCCGCTCCAAATGTGGGAAACTATACGGTCCCTAGAAAATTGCCCAGCTGAGAGGTTGACCCTCGTTGTGGCTTCTTTTCGATTTTACCCAATAGAACAAGTTCTACTTTTTGACACAAATATCTCAAGTGTGGGTTACTGTAGTCCGGTAACATCTTCTACGGTATCTTTCATATTTTTACTGCCGTTTTCGGATGAATCACTGGGACACTCAGGTGAGAAACGGTTGAATTGGCCAAGAACGAAGCAAAAACTTGCCTGCACATTTTTCCCAACTTATGAACGAGCATAACACCGCATAGCCGTGACGAAAGTGCGACGGTAGTCAAACAGCAAAGGACAATAATGAAGGAACTTGAGCACGACATTAACTGAAAACATGGGTTTGAACTCAATTGTTCTGGAAATTGTAATTTTAGAAATGAGAAAACGAGCACGAAAGAAATAAAAGAGTTGAGGAAATGAAAGCGGACAAGAAAAGAAAACACCAACAAATGAACAAATAAACTGTCGAACAAGAGCGCATACATTAACGCTTCAATTTAGAAGCATTTCCGAATCACAAAGGGATGACGAAGACAAAGTCATTCGAGTGCTTCTGGTCTCCCTAACTGATTTAAACTTCTCACAAATTTTGAGCAATAACTTTTTTAAAGCATATAAATTGAAGGAAACCCTTAAAAGCGTTGTTTATTTAAGTCACAATCAGTCGTCCATAGAGCATGCCAAGAATGGGGTCATACAGTAGCGGTCAGAAGTGTTCGCCGAAACCGCACTTCGTGCATAATTGTGTTCCTACCTGAACAATTCCCTTCAAATATTGATATGGCAAGTCATTTGCTGTTTTTGAATCCTTGATTCTTAAACATTCAAGATATCCGAAAGGAAAGTCTTCAACTTATTTTGTGTCATTTTTCTGGGAGAAGATAGAAGAATCTACGGAGAACCGTTTCGGCGAACACTTTTGACCACTACTGTATTTGTGGTGCTGAAAAGGGAAAGTGGTATCTGGAGAAATCGGTGTCGCAGTTCAGGACCGGTCCTTGTGAATGGACGAATTTTCAATGGACCGAGGCTGAACTGCGCGGAACATAGGACGAGTTTTCAGTGTATCGAAAGCTGAATTAAACTGGACATCCACTGAAAGGGTCCATTAATGTCTTAGTTCGGAAATCCCAGGAGCTGAACCAAAAACTCTTCTGTAAACACTTCGAGACATAATGAATTTGCCATAGCTCAACATTATCGGGAAAACATTTAACTGAATTAAGTTCGAGAAAGTGTGAAAGTGGTGTAGTGGAAAGTGGCAAGGCTATCACGCGCGCGGTCCGGGGATCAAATCCTGGGTTGTGCGTCGCCCGGGCTACCCAAGCCTTCCATCCCTCCGAGATCGGTTGATTGGTATCAGACTTGTCTGTGAGGATAAAAAAAACATTGGCTTGCACATCGGCTAGCCTCCGCAAGTTATTGTAGGGCCAAATCGCACCCAAAATGCTACTGTGAATGTACAAATAGAAGTGGAATGCATGCCGCATCCCAAAAAGAATTGATCAACGGCGAATGTTTTCAAGTTTATCCCTTAAGTTCAAGAAAATGGACATGGGTAAAGGTTGAGCCATTGCGGAGCTGTTTGACTAGCTTAAATTTTTGAACTCGTTACTGCTTACCATGACCTTCACAGCTACCGGGACTCAGTGGATTTGTGTGGTGGTTCCGTGGTTAGGAATGAGATTACCTCTGTTCTGGAGTAGTGTTGTGAAGCCGTTTTAGATAGACGCTTATTCAGCTGATGCAGGAATTCCAACAGGAAGAACGGAGAATCAGAAGGGAAGGGTCTTGAATCAGAAGGATGGGCCTTCCTAGCCCCGGGTGCTTTTATAGCCCTTGGTGTTCGGAAGAAACTGTAAAGAGTAACGCAGTCTTCGATTGTTCTATGGCTCGATTACCCATCATCGGGGAATCGATATGGTAAACATAATTGACATAGCGACATTAAAATGGCAGAATACTTCCGGAAATTTTCGTCAGATACGAAATTAAAAAAGCAATGGAATGACATAATATGTCTACAGGCTGGCACCTGACCCTCATAGAAATCTATTGAGCACATTTATTTTAAAAACCTCAGCATGATAGCATCAACAGAGATAGTGTGATGGAAATGGGCGGAGAGTTTGTCATAGTGAACAGTAGGGAGCGCGACGGGGGCAAATGGAGCATTTGAGAAGATCTATCGGGCTATATACGAACAGTAGAGATCGCGAAGGGGAGGAGCGATGAAATCTGCAGGGTGCATACGAGAATAAAGAGGGGACATTGAAAAAAAAATAGTAGGCGGTACTGAATCGGTACAGATAAGAGGCGTGGGCTCTGTCACCTGAGTTCTAGAATCTCCGTTTTGCCGACTTCGAATTTCGGAAAACAGGTAAAACTCAGTTCTAGGAAGTTTCCTAAGTGAATACGAGAAAAGGAAAAAGGAAAGAAAAACGTTGGAGTACACTGTTCTGCGATCTTCTCCTAAACGAGGTTTTTAGATGGTATATTTATTTCACTTGACGTTTCGACCTTCAAGAGCTTCCACAGTAGATCTGAGCGCTAACTTTGCCTTTAAAACATCCCGAAAAAAGTGGAATTGTTTCTCTTAGATATTCAGTGGATTATCGGATGCGGATGGCCAGATAGCTGAGTGCTAAAAATCTAGAGCCTTCACATTTCTTTCTGTTGTAGCGAAATACGGCCACTTCTGTCGCTCCTAAACAAATTGCTAAACTTTTGCATTTTCTGGGCCAGACAGCTCGAACCATTTTGTCCTATCTTGCCTTTGAAGGCCTGCTCTACCTATGTTTTACTAGTATTCATACAACCAATGCGATGATGGATGTTGAGATATAGATTGTGAATTTGATCTATTCGCGCCATAGTTCGATCTCTGAGTGGTATATAAAGGCTGCGAGTAGAGTGTTGGGGCAGTCTCTGAACATAAATATCTACGTTCGACTTTCAGCAAACCTTGGCATGATTCCAAGTATTTTCAGTTAGGTTTGTTGAAACCGTAACCAAAATAGTAGCAACCTTTATTCGGCTTACGTTTCGGCCTTGTCGACTTCGTCAGAGCCGGGAAAGCCAAAGATTAGTGCGATTACAACTAGACCTAATGAATCTGGGGGACTGTTCTTGAAGTTTGCAATGGTGGTTGGGGATGAATCGGTTCATTAGGTCCAGGGGACTGTTGCGAGAATTGCACAAGTTTTACTACAAGCCGTGAGTTTGCTAAAGGTGCACCTTTTTCACATGGTGAAGGCTATTCAAATGCCATCGCATCTGTCGCACCATAATAAAAGGAATGGAGGCGAGGGTAGCACAGTGCCAAGTGGCGCCGTTTATTACGCGCACGTCCGGTAGTCGGATCCCAGCTCGGGTCCGCCCGGACAAATCAAGCCCCTCCCCCTCCGAGGTGGAACACTTGCTTTGGTGGTTCACAACACAAACCTGTAGACCTTGCAAGTCGTTGTGTAGGACAAAATACATTTAATTATCACGGTGACTCTGAATGGAAGCGAATGAAGTTCCGAGAAGGAGGTTTTACCCTTTATCCTCCAACTGAACTACTGCAGCGGTGAATATGGTGGTATTCTCTGTAAGGCTGCAAGATAAAATGTCAAGGAAAATTCTATTTCTCGCAAAAGGGCATTTCTAGCTCTTTAGATTACTCCACATCATTTTTGCAGAGTTAAAAATAGAAAGCAGTCAAAGTGAAGTTAGATCAGTTGTGACAATTAACGAACGTCATGATGTTCTGGTAATGATGGGTGCTAATATAATACAATATGAAGAGCTGAAATGAGTTAGTGTTAGAGAAAAAATTGTCCTGAAAATCGTATTTTTGTATTCACATGGGAAAACTAACAATCCCCTCAAAAGTCTTGCATATGTTTAATAAAAGGTAAAAGAACAGACAAAGAAACAGCGAAGTTTTCTTCCATTTTCGTCTTGCATATGAACGGAGGGCTTTCTACCCATTGCAAAAAGGTCACATCTGCCTTTGGTTTATATAAATGTGTGTAATTATGCCAGTTTTCTGGCAAAATTTAGGCCAAGCGTCCTTAAGAAGTTCCCCTCCCATGGATGAGGTGCAGGGGTCTCGCTATTATTGCACCTCTAAACCGCTACTCTAAGGCGCTAGGTGCTCAAGAGTTGGATCGTTCGGTGTCCACGAGAATCCGAGCACACTCACCAGTCACCATCTGTGCTAAGGCAATGAGAGACCAAAGACGGACAGGAGAGTGTGAGGTGAGAGAGCGCAACAGATGAGAGGGTGTCAGACAACAGCCTGATAAGAGAAAAAAATCTGCAGCTTCAGCAGTTTACTTTGCAAGGCCCTAGCGCTCTCGTTAGGTGATCTCTGTTCACGGGAATGCCACATCTGTGGTTGTTCCCTGGGGATCTATCCTACAGGGCGAAGGGAATCGTTCACACGATTCTGCCAGGGGTGTGCCTTTAAGCCAGCGTGATCGCTTCCTTCAACATAACGGCTTGGAGAGAATTACATGTGAAGACACCTTTACTCATTTTCCTCACAGATTCCCTCAAATCATTTATTTAGAACGGCTGTTCATGGTTTTAACCCTTTCGCGACAATGGCACCCACCGTGGGTGCCACTATGACTTGCGCGTGGCACAATGGCACCCACCGGTGGGCGCCACCTTAATATTTTTGTAATTGCTGATTTTTAACATTATAACCATACCAGCAATTACAAGCATATTTCATAATATCTACTTGCATTGTGATTCAAAGAGATGTTCGATGAAAGCCATTTTATATGAAGTTTTTCAATGTAGGGTCTAGCTCACTGACACATTAACTAGTGTTTTGATTGCTCGGCCGAAGTTTTAATTTCTATTCAGGACGTCTTCGGCTTTTCATAGCGTTCAGACACAGGGAGGGATTAGAATAGTATCAAAAACTCTGCTACAAACATAGATTCCTGAGGTTTTTCACCCTCTATCCCTTCAGAATCCGAGATCCCCTTCCAACCTTTCGATTCTTTTTTCGACAGGATATAATTCGAAAGTTTGAAATTGCACTTATATTTGGCATTTCGCTAGAATCAAAAATCCTATAGAAAAAGTGTTTTTTCAGTTCAATTTTGCCCAATGCTTTGCGAGAGTTGTGCGCGCCGAAAGGAGGTGTGGTCCTACATATGAGCCCGCCACCTGCAAAACGGCATTGTCGTCAAAGGGCTAAAGAAATGAGGGCCCTTACCTCACATACGGATAAGAATCTTCGGGTACTTCGATAGGAACTGGCTACAGTGCAAAACATGGAGCTTTAGAGAACACAGAGCGACGACAAGTTCGTTAGAAATTAAATCAGTCATGAAGTTAATGGAAAATGCCAAGTTAAGCTAATACTCGGGCAACTGCGGGTGCGGTGTGAGGAGGGGGAGTGGGGGGGGGAGGGGTGTGGGAGGAGGAAACCAAGAGTACAGCCAGTGGCTCCTATCTCTTCATTACAATGATAGAATGCTCCACTGGTACGGCTCCCTCAGAGTTTCCAAACATGGCTATCTCCTCTTGAACGACTCTTATTCACTCAAAAGATTCTTAGTCTAGGCGTGATCAAACGGCGGAATGCTCACTTAAAGCAACAGTCTCATGAGGGCCCAAAAAATCTGGTGCT
>KZ345135.1:44597-67429 GCA_002352805.1 Teladorsagia circumcincta
GTTAACCAAATATCACAATGAACAACGACCACGCCCCACCTCGTTTAACCAAGGCCTTCGCCGAACGACCTGTCGTCGAGGAAATAGCTAGTACTCCCGAGTAGCGAAGTCTGTGAAGTAGTAGTCTGAAAAGCAGGGACGTCTATTTACTGAGAAATCCTGAACAGAGATGGCAGGGAAGAAGCAGGAGATAGCTATCTGTGGCCTTCAGGGAGGAGTGGATCCGTCTTCAGTAAAGGGGGTGTGTCAGGAAAAAAAACGGTCCAACGGGTAGATTTTCCGAACGAGTCTTTTTGGAAACGAGACCAAGTATTCCTTGGAAAGCTGCGATTTTAGTTTCTTCAAGGGAACAAGAGTTGCAAAATGTTGATTTCAAAGAAAATTGTCATAGTTCAAAGCCAAAAAGCCAACGCTCTGCCAACAATCGATACGCGATTCCCGCGAGAACGGTCCAATAGAGGAACTCATCAATTTTAGAAAAAGTTCAAGTCTCCGTTCAAAAGCTCTAACCATCTAGTTAATTCCCGGGAAAATAACTGCAAAAGGTTGAATCTGAAGAAAGTTATGGTCATTTAAAACCAAAAAACTCGGTTGTGCACAAAAAACGGTCACACTGGGTGTTTTTTTTTTGGAAAAAAGAAACTTCACAAAAGTTTGAATACTTTTTTAGAAAGAGAACAATATGAACTTTCAAGAATTTCCTACCTCTTCTCAAACTTTCTTATTTGAAGAAATTACAGCCTTCCAAATGGAGAACAGCTACTTCACGTTTTGAAAAGTGTAAAGGTTGAAGAGAATTACAATCATTCCAAAATTAGTAGTCCGCCTCGATCTATAAGGCGCTGGGCTGAGGGGTAGGGGTTAGGGGGTTGTGCGCGCTAATGCGAACACGAAAACTTTTGGAAGGGACACTTCGAACTTTAGGCCCTTTTAGTGGAAATACACATCTTCCAAATGAAAATATTGAGGTAAACCTGGAACGATTTCAAGTTATAAGAAGTGCGATTGAGAGCTTGGAACGAGAAGAAATATGTTACCTTTCAGACCTATAAAAGAGGGCTTGCTATAAGATTATCATCCGCGACCCCATGATTGCCGATGATCTCCGTTCCTCCAAAAATACACTGCGTCACAAAACTATACGACATACCCCAAATTTCGGGTTCCTGATGTTGCGAGGAGCTGAGCAAAATCGGCTAATACCATTCAATTCAGCGTATGAAGAAACCTACATTGGAGAATCACTAAGAAGTTTTATCAACTTCTAGAAATTTAGGGTCGAAAAAATGGAAAAATTTCCGTTGCAAAACTATAACACATAGACAAAATTTTGACAATTTCCTTGAAACAACAAAATTTTCCACACGTTCTACAATCATAATAGATTCTACTGATTCGTGATGTTGGAAGCTCCAGTTTTTCCTGACTAGTTCACTGTCAAGCTTTCGGCCTTCTTCCGGCCTTAACTCTAACACACTATCGATACATAAAGAGTATATACGATACAATGCAACAACGTACCAAGTTGGAAAGGTTGAATTTTGCGCGCCGAGTAGTGTGGTGATACATAGCCATAGGCTATCTACTACTTGGCAGCTATACAGGGTGACGAAACGTAGAACGCCACGTTCTGGTGTGTAAAAGCCAAGAAAGACTCGATCAGGAAACAGACTTCACACAAAGATGGGGTTCAGCTAATTGATCACTCGTGCAGAAGATGCTTTGAATTTGACGGCTCTGCTTTGAGAGAGGTGCCTTTCCAACGACAAAATCAGCAGTGCGCCGCATGTAGCCAGCGGCGACGTCATCCTACCTCTTCTGAAGCGCTAGAGCAGCCACCATGCTGGAGAAGTCTTATGAGGTCTTGCTCTACAAGGTCTTGCCCTGAGAGGAACAGGGTCATAAGTTCTTATCCAGTGGCTCGGAAATTGAGCGTCCAGGATGTTTTGGTCGATTTGAACGCGTGTAAGGGAGCCAGCTTTATTGAAGAGCAAACCATCGTTGAACAGAGTGCTCGTGAATTCACAACAACATACCGTGTCTCATCGAAGTCATTTGCAAAACCTTCGAATTAATTTCAACGTTCGTGGAAGATGTACTCCAACAGAGCTGCACTTTTGGATGTTACCCCGTCACAAACTACCGCACCTTCGGGAGAAAGTCTGTAAGCAAGCTGAAAGTTGTAAGCTAGACGTTATCTCGAAGACTCGCTCTCACATTTCGGCAACAACTGCTTCTGACTTTGGCGGTCGCAAAGAAGTTTAGTTGGAAAAGTTTTCTCATTAACACTATCCGTAAGAGCGATGCGGCGCAGCGCGAGCTCGTGCAAAAGTTTTCGCATCAATAAAAATCAGCATGGAAAGAGTGGGTAACCTCTTCCAATAATGATTTGAAGATTTTCTGTAAGGATTGACACAGCAGATTCTGAGATCTGAAGCGATATGACCTTCGCTGGCTTTATCGTTGTGAGCCATCCTCTTCCACGTGATTGCCCCAATCCTCTGAGTCTGCACGTTTCTTGAACTTCCACTTTTAGCAATCCCAGAGACGAGCGCTCAAACATTGAGAGCACCGAACATGCTTCGAAGAGTTGAAGAGGGAATACCGAGTCGCTTTCCGAAGTTGTACTTTCAGAGACCGTCGTTGAGCAGTCTCTCGCTAATGGGTCGATGTAGAAAAATCTTCATGGCGAGAGTTTGGATGAATTCTGGACCAAACAGCTTATAGTGCTTCTTACATACTTCCAAGGCTTTCGCACGTTTTCGAAACACTGAAAATACTCCACGGCTCAGTGGCAGCAAGCGGTCAAGCCCGTGTCCTATACTTTTCGGCCACCCTGTAACTACAGCAGCTATATAGCTTTGGGCGTTAAAACGCAGAAAGCTTGTCAATAAGGGAGTCTGTAAAAACTGGAGCTTCCAACATCACAAATCAATAGAAACTCAAACAATGATACTCGGAGATAGCACCGTCATCATAACAGTACAGAAATCACGCAAGGATGTCCCATAGGTTTACCAACGGGTTTAGACCTGGCCAATAAGAGAGCATTCGAGTTTGAGACCACATGGTATGCTTTGAAGCAAGTCAAAGTCGAATTTGTCACATGATTAACGGCGTTATACTGCTGAAAAATAGGTCGGTGATGACGATTTTCCTTCGTATACGGTAGCAAACAATGATTGGGTACTTTCTGGTGATCGATGGATTTCTTTCGGTGAATCATCAGGACCACGACCAGCTTGCCACGTCAGTTGTAGGCCGTGCAGTACCATGACAGCTCCTCTTCTGGAGAACGATGTCCATAACAGAGATTTTGCCAAAGGATTTCAGTTTTACCGCTTCCTTTCGTAGAGCTGACGTAGGCTCAGCGTGATTTTGTTGAATGAAGTCTTCGAGATTTTCGCCTTTTCTTCCTTTTGGGGAGGTTTTGTGGTTTATCCTGGGGCTCTCTTGTCTTTATAAACAAGGTCTGGCTTTCACTCAAGGAAGGAAGGAGAGCAACTCAAACTGTAATTCTTGTAGAGCTGCCACACACTGAATAGGTGCTACTGCCATTGCTGGTTGGATGCAGTGAAAATGGGGTTGCAGTGGGGCCACTCCATTCAAGTCTGCGGCTCTGACGATGAGGATCAAGATAAGAGTGTTGATAACGCTAAAAGAGCTTTGATAACACTTCCATTCAATACAGCTTTTTTAATAGGGATCGGCTGAATCAGCCTGGAATGTCGCGGAGGAGCGATCCTGTTCCAAAAGCTGGATAATTTTGCCTAGGTCTAGGGGAATAGGTTAGGTAGGGGAGGGGTTTTAGGGTGAACCACTGGAAATTTGCAAAGAAAAGGACTGTGTATAGATGATGTAGAGCACTTCACCGGTTCCCATCGATAAGTTACTTTGAATGAGCATGTTACCAAAGTTCTTACGTTTGTCGCTAGAGAAATCCATAATTTTAGCTTGATCCGTATTGTTAAAACCATAGAATGGCCCCTCCAACTCTATTTCCACCTTTGATCCAACAGTAAGCAGAATATTGAGGGGTGTTCTATTCTGAAACGGTATTCTGAAACGGCTCTAAAACTGAAAAAGAAATTGTCTAAAAGTGCGAAAAACTAGATAACGTGGTGACATGTGAGTATAGGTTTTTATGAAGGCGGTTCTGATTCTTCCGGTTGCGATAAACGAGATATTCTAGAAGCCAAGATAATCATATTTTTGAGAGGTGTCCTATGATTTTGCAACGCACTGTATAAGCACTGATAAACTGAACTGTGACTAATCAAAGAAGCATTTCAGTGATATACACTGATAAACTGTACGGTGACTAATCAAAGAGGCATTGCAGTGATAGAAGGATTCCTTTCAGCCCCGTGCCCTAACAGATTAATAAATTGAAGCTAATTTTTCAAACAGGTCATATGAAGTCATAGATTGTTTCATCTGGATACATCAGATGATATCAGAAATTGTGTATGACTTCATTCTATTTCCATTAATGACGCCAGACAAACGCGATAATTGAGAATTGCGTGAGCGAACTACAACTGAGACCATTAGGTAATTAGGCTTCCACTTCAATTCGTCCTCATCGTCTACCTATAGGGGATTACTAGACAAATAGCGTTTTCCGCATCACATGTGGTCAGATCTGGAACGTCACGCCACTTATTACAACATGCGCGCGAACATTTTGAGTTTTACACCCGGTCTGACGAAAGTGACAGAAAAATTCTCAAATCAGAAGGTCATAGAGTCCTTCTTGGTTGTTTTTCTTTAAAATTCTTTCGCGGTCATCTTTACTGCAATCGACTTCCGTTCAACACAAAATCGTTATCTAATCTGTAGCAAGGTCACTTCACATTGCAGCGATTATTTTTCTTCTGCACAGAATCATCCTCTCCTGCAGCGGATTACGGTAGCTGACCATATTTGGATGTGCCTCCCACAGATGATTCACTTTGTGAAACAGCCAACATTACTAACGTTTGAAGATTTTGGTGAAATTGTTGAGCTGTTCAGAGAGCATTACTCTACAGTAACCCTAACAAAAAAACGTAACAAGAAGTAATTTTCAAATATTCCGAAAAAATCAATGTATGGTGCCAGACATCTCCGTCTTGGACCACCTAACTAAAACCATCTTTCATTCCAGGATCCAATCACATCTCACTCTCCGCCAGCCCTTGTCATTGACTTCTTTTCTACTTAATTAGTGGGGTTGTGCGCTCTGCTCCTTTGGAAGAGGGTGCGGCTGCACGGAGTTAGAGGTGCCATATTCGATGCACTGAAAAAACTACGAGAGCGTATGTATGTGGGAAAAACGAGTCCTTCCGTCTGCGTGTGGGTTTGAGAACCCCTAGAGAGGCTTGGAGGATCACAAAGCCCATGCGCACTGGGAGCTTATTGAGCTTAATATAGTTGAGGCACGAGTAAAGAGTGTTCCGGTCCATCTTGGATAGAAGTCTGAGGCCCCTGAATGCTGGGAGGGTCGTTTTGGACGGGTATCTGGAAGTTAAGACCTGCGAAGAAGTTGCATGAAGTGGGCAAGATCAGAGCGACTAGAGTTCTTTGAGACAAACCTGCTTAGTAGCAATCACTCCCCGCGCTAGACGGCCATTTTGGAGCGGAATATGGGCCAAGTTGGAGTGTGTCGCTGGTCCCATAACCAAATACTACGGTAGCGGCCATATTCGTGAGAGTACCAATTGGAGGTTGGAGCAGTGTTTGTGGGTGAATCCCGCCTCGTGTGGTGGTGGGGGGTCCTATCAAAATCCCTTAACAAGGGAAGTCTTCCAAGGTGTAGAGCGCTTTTTCAAAACGGTCTTTCGCATGCTATAGGGGCTCTCATGAGGACTCCATAACTGAGATCTAGTTCCGATGAGCGGCCCCCTTGATGCCAAAAATTATCTTGTATTGAAAATTGGACCATGAGACTCGTGAGACTATGTGAGGTCCACTTGCCCATACTAAAGTTACCAGGTTGGTAAGCTAAAGCTCCGCAGAGCTGGTAGGAACTTAAGTGAGTTTTTCTAATACCATATTACGTGGCATAGAAGAATTAAAGGACGAATTCACGGATTAGAGTGAAGTCGAATTAGGAGTAATTCACCTGATTGAGGGACCCGCGGACCTCCTGAGGGTGTGGACTGATGCGCAATTGGCACCGAAGGGGTTGAGCTCGTTGACCTATTAGGGCTCAATGTTGGCGCGGCTGGTCAGTGCACGCCCACAAACCATCGAATCACTCGCCACGTATCAATACGCAGCGAGTGATTAGATAACAGAGAGAGCGTTATGTTGAAGAGGGCACAGCGATGAGAGTCGCATCAATGGCGAGATCAAGGGCAAAGAAAGGGTTCCATTTCTCGGGTTCTAGGTCGTTTTCCAGGATTCTTCCTTCATTACTGTAAAACTCGTCACCGCTATGTTAATTTGAAATGGGTTGCCTTTTCTGCGTAGATTCGTCCTTTAAACAAATCGAACACTGGAACATTCCTTAACCACTTCTCCGCCTCAACAGAATCGCTCAGCAAAATGAGCCTAGATGGATAAGCTCCTATAAAATTTAGATAACTTGAAAATCGCTTTAGAATCGCGCTCTACACCCTGGAAGAACTCCTCCGTAAGGGAAAAGGGTCGTAAAAAGCTGAACTAGCCTGAAAGGCCACAATGTACGCCTCCGAAGGACCTTCCACCGTACTCAAATAGCTGAAATTCTTTAGCTGGGAAGCACTTCAATGACGGAAGGTACAGTCTTGGAGGCGAGGTGACGTCAAAACGATCATCTGAATCTAACCAAGAGAAGCTGCGTACTGTTACAATCACATCCTCTCCAGTCTACGAAGGAGATGGCAAGCACGTCGGAAACTCTCCATTCCACTCACAAAATTGAGCTAAAGAATGGGGTGAATATAGCAGCACTGTTACAAGCCCACCATTATATGTAGGTCGATGCGTGGATACCTGTTTGACTCTACCCAAATAGCGAGAGGGGAACAGATGGCTTACTCACGACATCACTGGCGGTAAAGAGCGTATCTGCATGACAACGTCCATAGGAAAGCACAGCGGGTCGGTCCATAGGAAAATTCAGCAGGGGTGTACGAAAATATTCACCTCTAAAAGGTAATGCTGCTTATCCAGTAGAGAGCTAAACAGCCGCATGAGGGAGATACTACCACTATCAATCTCCTCATCTAGTGACTGTGGATGTGATGCGAACCTGGAAAAGGGAAATTCGACGGTCTGTGGACGAGATTGACCATTCTGTAGTTTTCTCTTCTGATTGTGGGTAATCCCTTACTTTTTCACTCACTTTGGAAGTTTAGGCCAAATGCCTCTCTGTTCCTTGTTTACTGCTGTTTTTTTTGTAGCAAGGTTTTCTGCTACCTATACCTTTCTATTGGTCGCCTCATGATAAAGTTGAAGGGTCCTGGACCGGATTACTCCACTCGTCGTTGAGGAATCCTCGTTAGGTCGTCTAGAGGGGGGGGGGGCGTATTCCGAAATTTTCCAAAGCGTTTGCCTATATTTGCCATTTAGTGGTTGGGTCCTCTTGCTTTTCAGGTCCTCCTTATACCAATGCGTGGGACTTAATCCACTGATGATTCTTTAACTTGCACTCTCGTCTAGGAAAGCGTAAATTCCTTCGGATAGAATCTCCCGTTAGGGAGGCCCAGTGCACCCGAAAACAAAAGAGACGTGGTAGTTGTTCAGGAAATAATCAAGAAAACAGCGAAGGTGTTAATAATACCAAAATTACACTGCATGCTTACCATTTGGGTGGAGCTGTAGCCATCTCATTAACCCTCCTCTTCCTCCAGTAATGCATGGTAAAGAGGGGAGGCCAAAGTGCCTGTAGGTCTGCTGTACTATGTACCTCTGGAGGTTATTGGCGTTTCGCCATAATTTCTCGACCGCAACCTGTGCCTTCAAACTGCATTAGTATGAATGGATGGTACGATTTGATGAAGGAGGCAGAGAAAGATATCGCGGTTGCGTTGGTACTTTTTGAAGATTTTACGATTCTTTCGAACCATCTTGGCCTTAGAGGGGTACATCAATAAGACCCTCTCTCCACGTCCGATCATCACAACTGTTTGTACGGCATTTGTTATTGAAGGTGGACAACAACGACCGACACTCCCCACTCTTACCCTCAGAGTGGCCATCGACTCCTAAGATCGCGCGAATACTCGCATACTACCCCACCCCCCCCCCTCCTCCCTTGACTCTGAGAGGTGGTCCAAAATGGGTTCCCGTTTATCTGAATGGTACCTCCTCATAAGTTCAAAATGACCAGAGATCTTCCCACGATGTTTGGCGCTGTGCCGCACACCAAGGGCCCCAAACAAAGCGGACTTTCTGATAAAGATGAATGATTGGTGGACTCTGACATTTGTCTTGTTTGCGCGAAGGCAAGCGAGCCCTGATCAAGGTCGAGAAGACGATGGTCTAAAATTGTCGTTTTTGGCTCGAAGCCGGACAGGAGCCGTGTTTTGAAAGTCGGACAGCGGCATCAGAAATCGTCATGAAATGAAATTCATCCCAAATTGATAAGTGAGTGCTACGGACGCCAGAGAAATGGCGATCACTACACCGTAATGGCTATCGTCTGATGTATAATGTGAACGTGAAAGTACTATTGGCGGCTCCACTGGTACTGAAAACAAACGATACGAAAAGCTGCAATGGAAGGTGAGGGATGGCAAGTAGGTACTAGATCCATCAACCTCTGCTGTGTCGAATGACATTACCGTCTAGTTCAGACGATGACTTTTGAATGCGATTTACTTTGACGCGCGGGACAAGAACACGTACCAGCGGGTCAATGTAACCCTTTCAGACTGGTCGAGCATCATTCCTGCGACCATCCGGAGGGCTTGGCCAGCTGGGCTAGAGTCAGTCCAAGCTTTGGCGTCCGCAGTATGCGTAAGGCAAGTATTGCCACGAGAAGGTTTCAGCACTTCTTGAACTTCATTGCCTCCCAGAAAGTCTCGTTTTTGAGCGAAGCACCTATGAGGTCTTTAGGGGCAACATGTCTGAATTCTCATAGGCATGATACAATGCAGGGAGCAAAGGCGTACAGCTGTTCAAAGGCATAAAGCAGGAAAAAAGGTGCTCTGTTGGCGATTTTGACCAAGAGAACATCGGGAAGGTCTTTCAGCCCCTGAGGGTCTTGAAGATCAACCAAAATGTGTACGTTCAGTAGTGCACATGAACCTGACAGGCGGTAAGCAAACCAGCCAATTAGGCGTTTCTGCTGAGGCCATATTCGGTTGGGGAGGGGATGCGGTTCCCAGTGTCGGCGGACTACTTGAACTCGGTCGGTACGGTCGGAGAGTGACGATGGAAGTGGTGCAGCTACGTCAGCAGCTCCGCCAAAAAGGCTGATTTGTTCACCTCAGGACTAAGCCTTGGAGAGAGGACCTCCAATTCGTCGGAGAGGGGAACAATAGAACGCAGGTCCATTCTTTCCAAATGAGGCGGTCCAAAGGACCGAGTTGAAGTAGTCCGTCAACCATCGGAGACTAGCTGAGCGCAGGTCCGTGTTAGGCGGATAAGTTACATTTTAGAATAATTAAACGTTTTATGGCCTATGAAAACGACGATTTTGTACCATCGACTGTTAACCACTGCTTTACCGTTACAGCCGGAGGGGAACGGAGACAGACGTGAAAACTGTTAGGAATAGAGATGAACAAAAGGTATCCAGGGCCCACATGAGGTAAGAAGTCGTTATAACCTATTGAGTTATTGAGAATTAGCGGAACGTAAACCAGATGCTTCCAAGTGATGTTTGAATAGCACATAAGACGTACTGTCAGAAGACGTCGATTACGGTAGGTCCCCCGACGGTGAGGTTAGTGAAGGAGAGCCTGCTCCTGCTTGTGGGGGAACAACTAAGGAATGGTTGCCGCAAAACTTCGGTCAACAGCGGCACCATGCGCGACGAAAAGTTTGGTGATGTGCGCCATCGGCAAAGTGACGCTTTTTCGCCCCCCCCCCCTACAAGTCTGCTGAGCCCCGCTATCCCCCGTGCAGGCCAAACCGCATTCAGTTTCCGCTATAGTTCTCAATGAAAGTGGAGTGCGTGGCCCATTCTACAATGGATTCATCGACGCCGATTGCTTTGTCCTCAAGAGAAGCTCGATCTACCGTAGGATCGTAGATAGACAAAAAAGAAGGCACAAAACGTTCAAAAACGTTCCATAATTCTAGGGGACTGCAAAAACCAGAACATTTACTTCACAAAGTTGTACGATTCTTTGAACGAATAAGAGTAATTGAAGATAATAACTGAAGAAAGAAAGGCGGAAACTTCAGAAAAATTGTTAATAATGCCCCAGCGGGATATTTGAATAGCATTCGATTATGGTAATGTACCCGAAAAAATAGAAGATTACTCACTTGTGCAACACGTAAGAACCAAGAGCTTTGTCTTTATATTTGAATGACATCAGCAATCATCCTGCCTCTAAAAACCGCAAAAGATTACGGTAATGAGTGCCGAAAAAACCAGAACGATCACAAAGCAAGGCAGGCAGGTGGGTAGACGTGATTACTGAGAACCGTGAACGAGGCTGCCACTGCGAGGAGAACACTGAGGCGCATTGAGGTCGTGGCCGTATATCTGGCGCAACCTCCTAATCTGATCTGATAACCAGCACTATGGTCACATGAGGTCCCTTTGGTTCATGTGACCATCGATCTTAGTCTTTCGAGGAATCCAGCTGGTCGTGAGACATCGTTGGGAACATCTCTAACAACGCTAACTCTTCCACATTGGCTGCAGCAGCTGTACAGCGTGGGAGGGGGGGGGGAGCAAAAAGCGAGCCACTTTGCCCATGATACACATCACCAAAGTTTTCGTTGCCCATGGAGTCGCCATTGCAAATATTCCTTAGATCTCCTCGTGTGAGTAGAAACAGACCTTCCTTCATTGCTCTCACTCTCCTCAGAATGTGACGTCGTCTGTCACGTCGTTGAGTTCATGGTGTTCTACCTTAGTTACTGTAACCTGTAGCAAAGCCTAATTTCTTCACTCGATTCAGTGGTGATCGAACGAGTTTGGTAGTGATCGAACGAGTTTCCTCCTACGTGTATCTCGGCAAAGCGGTCAACATGAAGAACGACCTCACGCTCGAAATCAGCAGACGCACGGCGGGCTGGACCGCTTTCAACAAGCTCCGAGGTGTTCTGACGTCTAAACACGTAAACCCCAAAATCAAGGCACACGTCTACAACTCGCATGTTCTTCCCGCTATGACGTACGGGACAGAGACGAGGAGCACCACAGTGTCGGAGGAGGAGAAACTCGCAGTCACGCAGCGAGCCATGGAGAGGGCCATGTGCGGTGTAACGCTTCGAGACCGTATACCCAATGGCATCATTCGTGCTCGTACGATAGTTAAAGACGTCGTGGAAGCCATCTACAATTTCAAGCGAAGGTGGGCCGGTCATGTGGCTAGACTCACCGATGATCGCTGGACGAAGCGAGTGACTGACTGGTACCCAGGGGATAAAACAAGGCCCAGAGGTAGACCCCCCACACGATGGGCAGATCCTCTCATAAAATTGTACGGCCAACTGTGGCGCAGAAGAGCCTGAAGCAGAGTGGATTGGAAGATGTGCGACCTGCGTTTCTGGCGTGCCCGGGACGAACAGCGGTCGAGAAGTAAGAAGTAAGATTCAGTGGTGAACGTTTCCCATAGACAGCAGCCACTTTCTTACCCCAGTTAGGTAAGAAAGATAGAGAAAGAAAGGATAAAGTCGTAAGATTAAGGCGTTGTCAGACTATGCAAATCGAGCGATTCGCTAGCAAATCGCTGGTTACGAGCCTTGCGCCAGCGAATCGAACTTCGCACAAGCGAATCCATCTGTGTACCAGCGAGTTGAACCAGGTACCAGGGACTCAATAGTGGCGGGACCAGACGTTCATAGAAGTCCCGCCATTTTCAAACGAAGTCACTTGCAATAAACACATTTCGAAAGTGATGGGACTTCCTTTGAACGTTCGGTCCCGCCACTGTTGTGTCCCTGGTACAGAGTTCGGCTCGCTGGTACATAGTTCGACTCACTGGTGCATCGCTCGATCCGCTGGCGTAACGCTCGTATCTGTTCGCATTCGATTCGATTCGTCGCAAGATCTGACATCGCTCATACGGGGGGGGGGGGATGGTCAGAAAACGAGTCACTTTACCCATGATACACATCACCAGACGTTTCGTTGCACAGGATGTCGCCGTTGATGAGTATTACGGCAAAATATTTCTCAGATCTCCTCCCATAAGTAGAAGCAGACCTTCCTTTATTGCTCTCACTGTCCTCAGAATGTGACGTCGTCTGTCACGTCGTCGAGTTCATGGTGACATACCTTAATTACTAAAACGTGGAGCAGTGCCTTATTTCTTCAAGTAGTTTAGTGGTGAGCAGTTTCCTGTAAACAATAGCCACTCTCCCACCTGCGTTTCAGTTAAGGTCGGAAGATCAGGGTGTAGTTGTTAAGCTTCCACATTCAAGAGTGCTTTCACATTCTTCAGAGCCTGGAAAAAACGAAAACGTCATTTACTGGACTTCTCGTCCAAACAAATCATTCAACAGGGTGTAAAGTACTAAGGCGATGTCATGGAGGAAGATTAGAGCGAACCTTCAGAGATGCTGACCAGAGAGGTCCACCTGTGAGAACAATTAAAGAAGGCAGGTGGACCTCTCTGGTCAGCATCTCTGTAGGTTCATTCTAATCTTCCATGATATCGAATTAATAGTTTACACCCTGTTGAGTGATTCTTGTACAATAGGTTGAAGTTGCTTGGACGGGTAATTTTCTGACTGGCTTTCGTCTTTTCCAGGCTTTGAAGAAGGTGAAAGCACCGAAGGGTTGGGTTAATGAAAATTATTGTCAATCTAGGTTGGAAGCTTAACAACTACACCCTAACATTCTGCACGGTGCTAAGGTTTATATGCAAAGTCAAACTTGAGCAAGGTCGTAATAGCCCTCTATTAGTTGACGACATCATTGAGCTCAAATCGTGCATCATGTTTCTGTGGGAAAAACTTCTGGTCTCGTCGAGGTAGAATGCTATTATGAAGCTTTTTGAAATATAGGAATGTGCTCCCCAATTTCCATTTGGGACCATGCGGTTTGAGTCTACCAAAAAATGCTCAACTCCGTTTTAATATAGACGGAAGTGATTTTTTGCCCTCCCCTTGTAAGCTACAAGCTTATATCGAGAATGCGAGTAGCTGTTGAAACGGCTGTGGCACTATTCTCGTCTTTACACGTAATTTACCAATTTAGGTGGTCAAGCGGGTAGCTATCCTCTAAAGCTTCAAAATCATAAAGGGTCATGCATTTTTCGAGAGCGACTGACGAGCGAGACCGCTTATGTTCGAATATGATCCAGGAATCGAATCATAGTCTTACTCCGTGTAGGTGGACTAAGCTTTTCATCCCTTCATAGCTAGAAACATAATACAAAGTCCGCCTGGTTAAAACATAAACACTGGGTCCACAATGGACGACCCCAGCAGTTTGATGGCTCCGTCACCAGCAATACAGTGATTCTTAATTCTGATAAGGGTAGTGTGGTGCATCCCAGGAAAGTATTCATCGGCGCCTGAGTGCTCGACCGTTATCAGAATAAAGTGGGTAGGAAAAACGCGCATCTATCACAGTTGTCTTCTCACCTGTTGGCTACCGCCCGCCGTCCCGTTGTTTGTAGTGTACATTGAAAGGAGATCAGTAACGTCTTCGGTCGTCCGTATTGCTCGTCAGAATAACCCAGCAGACCCTACAGGCTCCGAGAACGCGAATTCTTTCGTTCAGGTTTGAAGTGAACATGGCTGACTATCATGCTGGAGGCCCTCCTAACATTAATTCAAAGTTTTGTCAAGTCCATTCGGTAACTGCTCCGATCCAAAAAGCATCACAAAACAGCATGCCATTTCCGGCTTACATGATCTTTCATGGCAGGGATGGCCGTGTGGTGAGAGTGTGGACTCATGTCTGTACCTCTGATAAGCTCGAGTTCAAGCCCTGCTAAGGCTTAAGACCATGTAACAGTGTTAATGCTAGGACGTCACTCAAAAGTGGCGCGCAGAACCCTTGCACGAGTTCTGTGCTCAGCAAACGAGGGCTACCAAAGAGTGAACGACCTAGGACCAAGAAGCTTGTTCGAATGAGGAGTCTGAACATCGGATCACTGACTGAAAAATTCCGAGAGGTTGCTGATCTGATGACGAGCAGGAATATCCAAGTCCTATGTCTTCAGGAGATACGATGGAAAGCTGCTAAAGCCAGGGAAATTGGGGTTAGATACTAAAAACTCCAGATGGGATTTCCATGGTCTTGCTTCACCTCAATGAAAAGATGGAATTAAAAGTAAATGAAGTGGTAAGACATCCGCCCAAACTTGAGAAACCTGCTCATCTACTCAAGACTTTACGAGGAAAAATGTGGCAGAGACGGTTGTAGCTACTGCAGTGATACAAAAATATGCCAACGCAGGGGAACCGTTTACGTAATTGAAAGCTAGGACTGCGGCCAAAAATATGTGGGAGAAACTAAAAGGTCTCTCCACAAACGCATATATGAACATCAGTGAGCGCTGAGGAATCCAACTTCCTATCCAAATAATAGTTCCTCCAGACACCGTACGAAGGTGCTGCCCGCGTATACCCTCCTATGTTGGTCATAAAAGTACAACACCGATCAATAGAAAGTTCACTAGAAAGAAAAATATTGGAGGCTCTGGAAATAAGAAGGATATCAAAGGAAATCAACAGTAAAGGGGAGCTACGTGACGTTCTTCAATTCGTCACCGTTGGTTGATTGTTTACTGTAGAGGGATGGTGATATTGGGTGATACGTCGGCCTGGCAATATTTAAAAGGCACGGGTGGGTAGTGTGACCAGTACTCCTACGAGCCGACCTCGGGAGTGGTAAGTCCTATTAAGTAGAGACGGTGCACGGTGAGTTGGTTGAAACTTTCAAAGTATTAACTGACTTGCTAATTAAAACAT
The DNA here is from genome assembly GCA_002352805.1 of Teladorsagia circumcincta. Classification (NCBI taxonomy): domain Eukaryota; kingdom Metazoa; phylum Nematoda; class Chromadorea; order Rhabditida; family Trichostrongylidae; genus Teladorsagia; species Teladorsagia circumcincta. Next base: position 59,619 of record KZ345135.1, read on the forward strand.
TTCAGAAGGTCAGAAGAAAGTGCTAGGCACCGAAATATCGCCTGTATCCAAAACAAGCGCTTCTGAGTTCCTTTTCTTGAATACTTTTGTGATTTGACTTTGGCAATAAGACTTTTGGAGTCTCAAACTGTGTAAACATTTTGGTTTTCTGTATGTTAGAGTGGTACGCTCAGGAAGCATTAAACCCAGAATGATGTTCTCTGAGTGGCTCTGGGAATGTTAAAAATACATAGAAACAATGGCTCCTCGTTCGGTTCCCACTGAAGACGAATTTTTGCATTTCTCTGGTTTCCGCTTTCTTGCGCTCTTACAAAGTCTGGACTCATTCAATGAACGCAAAGCTACCCTACCGATATGCAACTACTCAGCGATACAAATGCTCTGGAGTGTAGTTGAAATGCAAAAGTTTCTCTCTAATAGAAGTTCTCTGCCCTTCTTAGCACTTCCAGGGCCGCTCAGAAAAAATATTATCACTTTGGTGCTTCACGTACGTGCCGCTATATCATGCAACAAACAGTTTTGAAAATTTGCTCCATGTTTTGAACGATTTCCTGGTCAACGTTGATGTCGCCGACGATGATCTTGGAGAAAGAGTGATTCTCCTAAACTTTTCCAATTTCGTGTAAAATGCCTCGATAATCCTCGCCGAGCTTCGAAGCGTAGGCGACGAAGAATGTGGGCGCAGAGATGGTCTACAAATTGTAGCTCTCAAATGTCCGATAATGATCGTTTGGCTTTCCTGTAAATTGATATTGTGACCAAGTGTGTTTGACGAGGACCCCTACACCGCCAACACCTATGCTTTCCATGCCTCGATTAGCAATTCTTCGCCAGTGTCGGAGGCGAGTCGTATTTGATCTTTCTCGCCTGCATCATGATTTCGTCCATATGAGCTCCAAATGCAAGCAGCAGCAATGCAAGCACGCATGCGTGTATTGAAAGTATAGATCGCAAGAGGTGGGAATTTTTCCTTCTGATGCGCATTGGAGTTTTCGTGCCCCGTGGTTTAAGTCGAGCAAGATGCACCGGTGCTCCGACCAGGAAACGCGGCAAACGTGATTTCTCAGTAAGTGCCCACAACACTTCGGAAGGAAATGCGTGCGCGACATACTCATATAGAAATACTACTACATATAATGAACTACCATTGACTAATCTAAACCACTAACAGAGGATGAACTCCCTTACTACTGATGAATGTGAACTACAAATGTTAGACGAATGAGAAGGAGGGAACCTGGGCTAATGATAATAAACTCAAGAGTAACTACTAACACTATATTAGATGTAAACAGGGAGGATATTTAGACTGATGCGAGTCGGCCTCATGTTGGCGTAATATGTATGAGGATGAGATAGACCTGATCTGCGGCCGTTCAGCGTCCGGCGGTTCAGCATGATTGCATCACGCACGACTGACTACGATTGTGCGGGGAATTTGAAGGGGCGGACAACCAAGAGTCCGCGCCCTTTCACAGTCGACGCTCAGTCAAAACTGTGCAACGACGCGGCATCCTCCTTCGCATGGTCATGGAGCATCTTTGCTCGAGGTCGTGCGCAAGTTACTGCAGAGGTTAACTTGGGAGCTTTCTAGTTTGCGAGGAATTTGTATGTCCAGGAATTTATCGAATCGAAAAATTTAATAATTCTCCTACGACTCCAGACAGAGTTCGAAGAATCACATCTACGTGATGCTGGTCAGATGGCGGTGTGTGGCGAGTGGCGGATCTCCACGCGTGAACTTCAGGGCCAACAGTCTTGCCGACTAATCGTAAGTTCAAAAATGGCATCCATTACTCTGAATTCATAGCCGAAAAATCGCGAGTTGTATAGCACAAAGGTGAGGGCTCAACAACTTTGAACATAGTGTTTTCATGTCACTTGAAACAATCTTGTCTCAGTGATGACAACGAGCGAATGATAGATGCATGGCCGTTCCCGTTGCGGACCTCTTCGCTTACAATCCCCTCTTTCCATCAAGGCAAGTACGAACCCCCAATGTTAAAGATTTCCTTCCTCAATCACTTTCCACCATGGTTGATTCCCCGTCCTTCGCATGCCCTACTAGCTTTTCTCTAAGCTCCCTTAAACCATGCTACGGTTTTGATTTGGAGCTTCGCCCACTCATGCAAGCGCACCATTCACGAGAAGAAATGACTTTCCTTTTCCGTCACCTCTAGCCACTTTTTTCTCTCCTGGCAATCACAGAACCACTGGCTCCGCCTACTCGACGCAAGCCCTGCTCACCAAAGACAGATGGCCACGTTCCATCTTTTCTGTTTGTTTGCCTTTACTTTTCGGTTCTATGGGAAGTGAGTGCCAGTGAGTCATATGTAAATTATAAGTTCATCATGTATGCTTAGTAGGCATTAAACAAAGGCAGATGCCACCTCTCTAAAAGGTCGACACACAAATGAACAGGCAGAACATGAAAAGGTACCTCGCTAATTATCACATACGGTAAGTGCACAATAGAGAGCACGAGATTTTACAACCCAGAAATAACTCAGCTAAACCACAAGTTACGAATGGAACGGCTGTGACGATTCTGATATAGAGAAATCAGATTTGGATCACTTTTGTAAGCTGAACCAACCTATCAATATTTCCGCTACCAATTGCGAGTCATGAAAACCTCAAAAAATTCCGGATGTGAAGCTGTGAGCTTTCGTTAAATTTAAGGAGGGCTATGTTATTCTTGATTGGGAGGAATCTATAATCAAGGATCTCTCGAAAAGTTTAGATTGATCGAAAATAAGACTTCCTGGGTGTTCTTGCCATTCCAAAGAACTGATCACAAGATCCTTTGTTATCATTACAAAATTAATACAAAAGGCGAATGCTCACAAAAGAAAGAGCTCGCTCCATTTTCTGACCTCCGTATATCGGTTTAATAGGGAGAACCATCTCAATCCGATCTTTCGGGACAGGCTAAAGGCAGTCCAAAACAATTTCGACTGTTTCGTTGAGTTGAAATCTTTTGTGGTCGCCTCTGGCATTTCAGAATTTGGCTGAAGAACAGGGCCGGAACGGGAACTCAAAAAAAAACATTCTCCAATTTGGCCCTAAGCATCAATTACATTGATGTGACCAGTGTCCCCTTCCAGAGACGATTGCATTCAAACAGAAGCGAGTTCCAGCATTAGATAGTACACTCTACATATAATAAAATGGAGCCCATTCGAAGTCGTTCACGTTAGAGAAGCAGTTGACTTCATTCCCTCTTCATGTGATCTGGTCAAAGGCACCCCCGGGTAGAGATCGTGTGAACTATTCTCTTTGGTCTGTAGAATGGACCGTTACAGGGCAATCGCAGTGTGGCCCCACTGTGCATGGAAATCGCCCGACAAGGGCACTAGGGCCTTGCGAAGTTAGCTGCAGCAGCTGCAGTGTACTCCGTCTGCGGGGTCTTGTCTGGCACCCTCTCATGGGTTGCACACTCTCTCCTCATACTCTCCTCTCTGTGCTCAATTTCACCACAGTCGGCTTACGAAAGTGAGCAAGCTCTTAATTCGAGCTATTTCAACAAATTCTTCCCTTTTTTCTTTGCTGTCCATTTCGCACCGATACTTTTTTATTCTTGCGCGATAGCTGCGCCAATTTGATCCTTTGGCATGCCTATAAGCCACATAATCAGTGCTGCGATCGTTGACGAGAAAAAAAGGAAATCGACCTTCAAGAATTTGGTCCTGTCATCGCATTTTAGGCTTTAGGCGGCCACAGACACCCAGCATCCCAAGGTCACCGTCCACTTTTTCGTCTTGTCAAACTTCGTCAAAACTGAAAAACAGTCGCGATCGCGCCAGACGGAAAGATGGTCGACGGTCGCGTCTAAAAACAAATTTCCGATCAAGAGAAAAAAGGGGAAATTTCCGGAGATCGCTTAGAACTGATGTGGTGGAGACTGATCCGAAAAAAAAAAACCACAGAAAGGCAAAAGATGCAGTGCCCTTTGCAGTTGACGGCTCCTCCCCTCGCAATTTTATTAAATTATTTTTAGTTTTTGTTATTTTTATTAATTTTATTATGACCCAACTGGAGCTTTGTTGAGTTGCCACAGCATCATCGTTCTCCTTGAAACCCCAGAAAGGGAGCTGGTGAGCATCCATTACCGTAGCGATCCTAACTGACTCCAAGAAAACAGAATGCGCCTCGAGGAAACATCACGTTGCTGTAGTATTTTTCCGAAAATTTTTCCTGCCTCTCTCGTTAGCTTCTACCCAAGTCGATATTAGAGGGGGAGTTTATCATTGGAAGGCACCCATTAGGATCAAGGCAGAGGTGGTCAGTGGGATGGGATAAAGAAAAAGCCGCGAGAAACGGCTCAGAACCAGAAGAATTAAACCCCTTCCTTACCTGATTTGTACGTTGGGCGTGTCTCATCGGTGCTGGCTGATCAACGATAACGCTCCCTCTCTCAGCTAGAGTGGTTAGAGACCTGCGGCGATTGGTTAGCCAGTCGATGGGCGTGCCGTGCCGATAGCGCCGCGGGGAAGGCCATGCTATGTCGACGGTGGCATCTCTTTCACTGCGAATTGCGTGTCGGTAAAGGGGTGGCGGCGGGTCTGCCTGTCTTTCCGCTAGGAAAGTCTCCTCTCCCTTCCGATCTTTGACTTTATCGTGAAACCCTCCTCAAAGCAGTATGTTTGTGGAATTCAGGCAATGCTTATTGCGTTAATTCATCAAAGCTTCAACTAAGTTCCACGCAGTTCCATGCATGTTCGATTGCAATCCACACACCACAAGTGACGATGGCCCCTATAAAGTATATCTGGTAACTAGTGACTCAGGGCGATAGCTGATAGTAAATGCGTTTTGTCGTTAGTGACAACTGCGAGGATACAACTGCAACAGGCTTTTCATTTCATTTGCAGTAAATATTTGCATTTCGTGGCGCTGTTGGTCTTCTGAAACAAAGAGTACGTCACACCACGTTTGGTTCGGTCACACAGGAAGTCAACTCTTGTCGTAACTTCCGCACAACTTGAGTTCAAGAGTCGCCCCTGGTCGAGTGTGTGCTGGTCCTGGCGCGCCCGTACCATCGAAGTCTCCTGAAGAACGTCAGAGACGCAGAGGCAGGCGCCCTTGCCTGCCTCCATTCTACGTGTTACCGCCATCGAGTGTAGCCGTCCGTCACCGCTTGTATTCTGTCGTCACCACTTCGCGTGTCAATTCCTCGTACGTCTTGGAAGTGGAACCGGGCATAGAGGCCTGAACACGGAAAGAGGGGACACGCTATGTCGCTCCGTCGTAACGGATACTGCCGGGTTCGATCCGTGAGTTACATTACACACCGCATGAATCTGTGGTTCTAGTTTGTTTATTCAGGTCCGGTCATCAAGTCTACCAGAAGCCCGCGTGGCACAGTGGAGAGGGGCGACCGCGGTGTAAGTCCTCGTCGCTACCATCATGCCGATTCCGACGCCGCTCCTAAGCAGGGTCAACTTCGATGCTTTTGAGCTTATACGAGGAGCAAGGCGTTCGTGCCGGCGCGATTACCCTGAATATCAGCTTGTTGTCTATAATAGATCTCCATAATAGACCAACAAAGGGACATAACTTGACTTGATAATGATATAACAAAGGTATGTTGATGATCACGTCTACTGAAGCAGATGTTAACAAATGATGCCAATGCAACTTGAATGTATTATCTCAACCTTAACACATTGCGTACCGAGTGCATCACATGGTGATGCATCCACTTACTTGCCCGCGTGGCCACGTGCATCACATGGTGATGCATCAGATTCAAACTCAAATTTCTCTTTATTCTATGGACCAACACTAGCCAAGAACCACACACATATGTTTTCGACTATGGCGAAAAACATAGCTGCTTGGGATCTTACCAGCTAAAAAATTAACGGAAGGTCAAAGAATAGATTCATTTTAGATTGAGCATTTTGGCGATGCTTCAATCTGTCAGGATATGTCCTTCTACATACTGGAGAACATATGCTGACAGATTTCGACCTATAAGCGGAGATTTCAGATGATTCAGAAGAAAAACTGCTCTCTGTGGCCAAGTGCATCACACGAGATGCATGTCACAGGCCGAAACGAAAATCGCTTGGCCACGCGCGGGGGAAAAGCGCAAACAGCGCCGGTCCGCAACGTGTTAAATCAATGAAAACACTTACCGCTCAGAGAATCTCAGAATGTGCAACGAAACTGACGGCGAAGATCTTTCAGATCGACCCGTTTTTCAAGAAAGGCCTTTTGCATCACACACGGGACACGAGCATGGAACGTAGATTCTTGCTTTTATACTGAGGTGCCCTGATAACTCCGAAACAAGGGATGTATAGGTTCATAGTTCGAATCCCGTTATGACAAAGTTTTGAATTTTCTATTAACACTTGCACAATAATAATTCGTGATGGTACCTGCGGCGAGTAATGGATCCCACATTGCCATCGGGAATGTGAGTAACCCGTATGGGCGATGTCAGACTTTGCGAATCGTGTGACTGGCTAGCGAATCGCTGGATACGAGCGTTGTGCCAGCGAATCGAGCATTGCACTAGCGAGTGGGACTATGCACCAGGCACTCAACAGTGGCGGAACCCAACGTTTAAAGAATGTCCCCCCACCTTCAAACAGTGTTACTGGACCGTAAGCACTGTTTCAAGGTGGTGGGATTTCTTTTTAACGTTGGTTCCCGCCACTGTTGAGTCGCGGGTACACTGTTCGACTCGCTGGTGCGACGTTCGATTCACTGGCGAAACTATATAGCGATTCGTTAGCGAATCGGTGGATTCGTAGAGTCTGGCATCGCTCTGTAGGTAGGGTTTCGCCAAAATGTGGTGTCGAAAAGAGATGGCACTTGAATCGTTCTGCTCGCTTTTTGGCATTCAGGGGGCCGCTCACGTCAAATGAACCATATAATTATTCCTTGCAGTGCCCCTACAACATGAAGAAGACAGTACTAAAAAATCGGAGCGTGACCTGGAAGATCTTCCAGGTGAGCGTCGGGAGATTAAAGTGCTAAGAGAGCAAGCAAACGAACAGAACCCACCGCGCCTTGTCACGGGTGGAACACTTTTCCTGACTCCGTGTGTGGTCCTTTTATAGTGAGCTTCTTATTAGCTCTTTTGATGCGATCATAGTGATTGACAGATCTTTGATGAACTCCCCGTATTTTAATGTCACCTTGTTCAGCACTTGATGTCGAGATTATCACAATCGCCTTGTCACAGCTTTTAACTTGGCCAGACGAAATCGGATTTTATGGGCTCACGTGGGCCGCGGCTAGGGGCGGAAATTACACAAAAGTTCACGCCTGGAAAAAGCGTACAGTACGGAATTGCGTAAGATATAGACAGGTCTAAAATCTGTTTGAGCACATAAATCGTGAGCCATATTTCGAGCGGCTATACTCAGCATTCCTTCACAATCGGGAAAGCAGGCTGAGATAGTCGTGTCGTTTATGAATTGCAAGGCCAACCGTCCCTTTAGGTGTCCCGCAGGAAGCCCACCGCGCGGCGAAGGAAGAGACGCAGACGTGGCAAAGGAAGCAGCGTGTGCTGTGCGGTATGAGACATGGTATCACACATTTTACTTAAAGCAACAGTGTCACGACGAATTTGAGGATTGAAGCGGTCGGTAGCGAAGTTGTACGTAAGGAGCTGACGGATAATGAAGAAAAAAAGGAAGAGAAACGCGATAAGGCCTTAAAACGGGGGCTCCCCCTCCTCGGCTCAGAAATGAAGAGGAGCATGGGGTGGACGAGCTCTCCGAACTGCCGCGCCCCAATCGCGATTGCTGGCAATCAACCACAGCGCCTTCTTGTAGCCAGCAATTGTCATT
>KZ345135.1:109462-123526 GCA_002352805.1 Teladorsagia circumcincta
ATAATTCACGCCGATAACAAAAAAAATGTAACGTGCATCTGAGCTATTTGGGGCAGACCGTTTAGGGCCATTTACGACCACGTCTCAGCGCACGTCTTAAGGGGTGGGGGTGGGGGGGGGAGGGGTATAAGACAGTCAAATGAGTGCTACTTACAGCTTTTCGGTCCAAGCTTTAGGAAGGAATGAGATTCTTGGAGAGGATGTGACCACGTTTTTGTCTCACTGGCCTTTCTCCTCTCCCTTGGACTTATTCTTGAGGTGGTCTACTGGCGATTTTTGAATGCCCTGCTTTGAGTGCCTCCAGGGTCGAATGCCCTCCTCCCCCCTCCCCACAAAGCTGTTAGCTCCCAAGCCTTGTGTTCCAGTTCTGCTGGTTCCGAAAAACGTGATCCCACTCAATTCACTTACTCTTCGCTGAATAGCCTGGTAAGGCCACCTCCTGACACGACTTTTTTTGCAGGCTAAGAGATCAATGATTAAGAGCCCAAGTTGGGTCAACCCTGAGCTCCGTGAGGATGTGAAATACAGCGAATATCTTCGCTGTTGTGAAAAGGAGCTCTGCTGACCTCACGGAGCTCAGGGTTGACCCTACAGCAGAGTCGTATCCAAACATGCAGCAATTTTGGACGGAAGAAGAATACGTGGTTCATCCCAAAATAGCGACCGATCAACGTTGAATGCTTCAGGCTTGGGAAAACAATAGAAAATCGTAACACAAAAAGCAAAACGCGATCAAAAGTTGATCTAACAGGGCGTTGTTGACATAAGTGATGCGGGACCATTTTTATCAGTACACTACGCACTGCTATCTACGGAATTCAACGACTTTATGGTCGGTGTTTTCGTAAAATCAGTGAAATTTTGTACGATGGAAAAGCTCTGAAGATTTTTACCTAAAAACCCATAAAATTTCCGGACCAACCGGGGTTTGCAAAACTTCTAGGTATTCCCGAAACAAATCCAGCAGCCACAGGGATGCCGGTTATGGGCAAAGCAGCTGGCCCCGGTAGGAGTCGAACCTGGACCTCCTGCCTAGCGAACAGCAATGCTACCATGACATCATTAGAACTATACAATAAAAACAGTTCTTGACTAGTGTGGGTAGTTTTAAGTGGGAAAATTGTTGTCAAAAATTTTATGAGTAAAAGTAAGCAACTCTCAGCACAAATGAGATGATGGATCAACTCAAGCGTTCGTTAAAATTCAAGTGATAACTTATTTATCTATTTATTTATGTTACAGTAGCTGCGCCATGCTGCCAATAAGGTATATGAAAAAAAGTTAACAATGCTGCTAATAGAGCAAATATAAAAGCAATCAATATCGGAGAAAAAAATTAATATTTTTTTCTCAAATGTGCTGAGTCAATACAAGCTGGAATTATGTAGCAAATCGATAAAGTAACAACCGGGAGAATTGTTGGCTCCGGATCGAATGGAACGGAGCGACAAGCGTAACAAGCCTTTTTCTGAAAATCCTGTTAGGAAGGGCGCTATTTCAACGAAATGCAATTAATCCTGGTCAGAATGGCTATGTCATGTTAATCGGCCGCCACATTTTCAAGAATATTTCAGATATAAATGAAAAATAATAAATAAAGCAAAGTGTGTAAAAAACAGTGGAAGGCCAAGCACCAGTGCCTTTTTAAGCCCAAAATAGGTGAAATACCTTCCATTTAGGCTTTGTTTTCCACACATTCAGATGAGCATGAGGCTCCGGGAAAAAATAATATCTAGCCATAAGAAAAGAAGCAAAATATTCGCAATACAAACAATTTTGATCAATAGAAGTTCAGTGAATCTCGCTTCCCACGCATTGCATTCATTGCATTCGTTCAAGCTTTGCTGAAATGTTCGCCTAAGAATCGACAATGAATAATTAATAATTGAGGTGACAAATCAAATATTATTACTGGGAACTTCGAGAGAATCTGTTCAGGTGTTCTATTTTAGAGTATTTTTTAGCAGCCTATGCCCACATTATGAAACCCATAACCCATGTGCCCCAAAGGTGTTAGACGAGGATTCCACGATAAGGTTGGGTAGCGAAGAAGGGGACATAGTTACCAGAAAGGTAGGCAGGTTCCTAATGGTGCGCAGCGAAGCACTTCCGACGAAATAGGCGTGCTCATGCCGGCCTGTGAGGCCTTACGCGCGGTCGTCCTTCCGGCTAGCCTCTTGCCATCGAATTCCAGCCGCCGAATCTGGCCAATGAGCATTGACGAAGAGCAAGGACTTCGGACCGATTAACATATCAACCTAGAGAAGCCACTCAACAGACCGTACTTCGAGAGTCTCCATATTTGAAATCAGAATTTCTAACTAGTGACATACCCAGGCTTGATTCAATTCGAAGGTCTCCCGGGCTAGTAGTGGGTTGTAAAAACAAATTAATCGAATTAATAAATTGAATCACAAAGTTATCCAATTGGTTATGATTACAGTATAAGGTTTCTAAACGCGCCCTTCGTATAATTTTCCAAAAATGGAGAATGAATTCTAATAAGCCTAGCCTAATAAAACACGGGAAAACCAAATCTTAACAACTTCAGAAAAGATTGTGAAGACGTTGTAATCGTAGTGGTCGGTAAGGAACGAAGTCGTTTTCTGTCAAATAATTGTTGAATAGCAGTACGAGAGGCTGGTACAGCTGTGCAAGGCTTTGAAATTTACGATGCCGTAACTTTTTCTGGAGGTTAGGGAATCTCAAATTTCTTCCGTTTCACTTCAGAGTAATTGTACTTTTAGTCGTTCAAGTGAAAGCTTCGATAACGTTTCTAAACTCGTTGTTATTCTGAAATTTAGCGCTCGTGGAAGGGGTGGAACCGCGGGTGGTTTGATTTTTTATTTTTTGGATCTTCCATTGAGATTTCTGAATGGAAAAAAGGCAATCTGTTAGAACGCAAGCTTGAAAACTCCAACATTTAAAGCTGTTGCATACAAGATATATGCCGTAACTGTATATATAGGATACGAATATGACAATGCCTTATTGAAAGCAACAGTCCCAGCAAGGTTCTTGACTTCGACACTAGTGGTGTGGAGCGATGAGTTAGCCCTGGTCGAAAAGAAAAGAAGGTGGCTGAATAAAAAAACTCACCTTGGGCCCTAGAAAGTAAATGTAAATGATATTTATACAACGAATGAAACAAAATTTTGATTAATAGGGGTTTTTTGTTTCAGACTGTTTCATACCCAGAAAGATTTCAACGCCTTCAAAGTGGGCGTGGCTTCCAATAGTCGCAAACCCTTCCTGCAGAAGTGGCGATCGGTGGTTGGCTGCAGAGGCATTGATTAAACAACGTCGACTCGTGCTCCACTAAAGATTCAAGTGCATGCACCAAGTTTTCTTCCACACTGATAACGGTCTGCTTGGGAGACATAAAAGAGTTTTCAAATTTCGGTCTTCTCTTATCAAGCGATCTTAAATTCTTCCCAAATGGGGATCTTTCAGAGCAATGGAATTCTCTGAGAAAAGTCGGCATGGATCAAAAGATGAAATTATTCGCATTACGAGCTCCCGACAACTGCCGTGGGAACGCCTGTATCGAAACGCAACCGTAAGAACACCGCGTGAAAAACACATTTGGCACTCGAGAACACATTTGCTAACCTCAACTTTGCTGAGATTCGGAGAAACTCGAAAGACGCTTCCTGCTCACCTACGGTCCATTGTCTTGGGAGCTGCGGTAAGAAAGCATAGGTAAAAAACGATTTCTTGTGAAGTGTAGCTGTTGCTGTGTCTGGTCAGATATGTATAAGGATGGCAAGACGGAGACCTCAACCCAAAAACAACACCTATCCCGAATTACTCACTGTTTGATGACACAGATTGGGCTGACATTGAAGCTCTTTAGAGACGCCAATAACTTGAAGGCACATTTCGCGAACACCTAGCTATTGTTATTGCTCTTAAAAATGAAATAGAGGTGCAACATGGATAAAGAACAACGGAAAGATAGCACCAAAAACAAAAGGCTTTTGAACAGCCAAAGAGTCTACCAGGGTCGCCAAAAAAAAAGAGACACTTCTCTCCACATTCTACACAGCATTAATCCCACTTTTCTAAATCGACTGCACCCAACTTAATATCAAAGAGCACATCCCAATCTATCAAAGGGCTTTACAATAGCTTCCTGCACCAACGTCATCACAAGAATTCGCCATGGGAACTTTGTGCTCAGTTCGAGCTCAACGTGGACTTCGACGAATCATGGACCATTACGACATTATCCAAAATGCTGGTAGGAAAGGGTCTTGCTTATCCATAGCATATTTTAAAGACGGCGAGGACAGTGGAAGAGGGTCTGCTCCTACTTGTGGGAAGACATCTAAGGGATACTTCGTCATGAAGCTTCCATCAGCAGAGACCCTGTGCGACGAAAACATTGACGACGTGCGCCATTGGTAAAGCGTCTATTATTTTGGCCACCCTTGTAAAAGACGGTGGATACTGGTTCGAGGAAGCCCTGGGGAGCAATACAATGTGCGTTAGGAGTGAGACGCAGGCACCAAAGCATTCATTACAATAAGGTTTTCCTTTCCCAGGGTGCGTGAGCAATCTTTATTTTCAGAGCAGTTCCTCCCTGAATTCCTAGTTGCTCACCATATGCATACTATAATACTTTCCCTAGACTTCTATGTCATCCAGCACATGAAAATGTACAATATATAAAAACGTGCAGAAGTACAGTATTGAAGCTGAAGTAAAACTATTAGCAACTGGTGACTTCAAAGAAGTCTTTGAGCCAAATCGGAATAGAGCAGTTTGGGCACCGCATTGCCCCCTTTTACTGAACCCGATTCAAGAGAGGGCTGTCAGTGAGCGATTTACGTGGATGAATTGACCTCAGATTGAATATCCAGAGAAATTAGTCAAATATTGACGATGCTAGAAGACGGCAAACTTTTCCGCAAATAGATCACCGTTCAATGCAAGCAGATGGAAAAAATATGTGACAAACTCTTGCAATAAGTTGCTTTGAATTGTGTCCTGAAACTATGCTTTTGATGCAAGGTATCCTAGCAAATTGTGACGTTGATTACCTCTAGGTTTTGGAATTCTCAAAAAATTCTATTCATCTGATATATCGGGTCAGAGCTGGAACTCAAAAGCGACTGGTTTATAGCTATCCCAAACCACTCAATGGAGATTTGTAGGTGCAGCGAGGGCTTAGTAAAAGATGAATATTCATAATAGAAGAAATTTCTCACAAAAGACGTTCCATTCAGAAAACGTGCCAGAAATAGTGTAAAAATATTTTCAAGTGGTAAGAAGAGCTTTAGTTAGCATAAAGCTTGCCAGGGTTCAACGCAGCGTTTGCAATTTTCCGAAGGTGTCGTTTCGAAAAAGCCAGACACTTAGCAAGAAAGAGGATTTCTCGAGCTGAGAATGGCTCAAAAGCACTTTGCGGTGCTACTTCGTCTACCTTCACTCGGCAAAATGGGCTATAAGAAGGTGGAGGATTGTGGGCGCACTTGGGAAAATCTATTTCGGGAATATGCTTAAGAGCTAAAAGTAGCTCTAAACGGCAGAAAGCTGTAAATTTGTATTTGCGGTACAAAACTAGGGGCTATTTGATGGGTCCTGCACACTGTAAAAAGAAGAGTCGCTCCTATATCAGTTTAGCGAGGATTAGTAAAATATACATGCATTCATTTTTTTTTTTGATTAGATGAGCATGGAGGCATTTTTGAACGCTTTTCGTTGAGAAACGAGGGTTTGTGTGGAATGTCGAGCGAAAGTCTCATATTGCAGAAACTCGAACACTTCCAACTGACAAGGTAAGCCGATGGATAACAAGCTTGTTACACTCTTCTTTTCTTGTTTTCATGACATTTTGTCCGAAGCGATTTCAACTTTCTTGGAAACCCCAAAAAACATTGCTATACTTCCTGAGCTGGAATACAAAATAAAGAAAGGTGCTTATTGAACTTTAGTCAGCGCTTCCAGCGTTCTAGAGAGCACAAATAAACTATGCCATTAGTGGTAGAATTCATTTCTGGGACGCAATGAGAGAACGATGAGATACCTGAACAAGCTTTGAAAAGGTGCATATGCATAGCCGAGTTGCACTCTGGGGAGAGGATCCAGTTTTTCCAGATTTGATCACCCTATTGCTCACTCCATTGACCGAGTTGATACCGTCATTCCGCACACGGTCGGAGGGCTGATCCAGAATCGGAGGCCAAACGAGAGCCTTGCCTTCGTCGTTGACTATTTGGGCACCGGTCGGAAAGGAAAACATTAACTTGTCTACAATGCAGATTCACAGCTTGCTGTATGGGTCGAATGGTACTGAGTAGCCCATCACGATTCTCAGTGGAAGTAAAGTGAAGCTCAACGAAAGTAGAGCGCATCCAGAGGAAGTGATTGATTACTGTGGAAATCCAAGAAAACTGTTTCCGCACGTGTGGTGCTCCAAGCCCTATCAATACGCTGTAGCTAGTGAAAAAAACGCATGATTTAGATAGCTTACTGTAGGAGTCAAATGTTACTCAGATTCTCTACGAAGTAGAATGCGCGGCGCATTTAAAAAGAACTGATTCAAGTAAAATCCTAGAAAGATCGCTTCCAGACTTGTGATCCTCAGAATCACTACGGCGTACGTCAGGAAAAAAAGGAATGGTCCAGAGCACAACATTTTCAAGCTGTAATGCATTTCTAAACAAAATCTTGGTGGAAATCTCGGAAAGCCTGATCTAGGTAAGTATCTAATAGCAGCGCTTTTGACCTATTCCTACTGAAGGAGTCTAACAAAATCTCCCACAGTGCCATCACCTTTTTGGTTTTTGAGGAGGGCGGTTCTGCTCGATGTGAGAGATAAAGATCAGAGTGTAATCGTTTCGCAAACACGTGAGTAACCTTTGCACCACAGCAAATATTTGGGTGACGATATCTGATGCCTCCGCTTTCGAGATTGGATTTCTCTGCTGTGCATTTGTCAAAAAGCTGATGTTAATGAAAAAAAACTTCGCGGTAGATGAGCCTAAAATGTTGTTTGTCTACAACCAGTAATTTTTCAGGGTATTGTAAAGGAGAGCAGTGATGCTTAGTTGAAATGGACGGAGTTGGTATTACATTACCACGGTAGCTGAAGGTGTTGCAGTTCCGCTATTGATGGAATACCTCTGAGGTGAATTCAAGTTCAACTCCCTAGAGGTTTGATCCACTAATAACGCCCGATGACGTCATCAGTCCCTCTCCGCCTCCATCTCCACCCTCCAGTCATAGTGTACACTGCCTTTTGGTTTTTGTCCTCCCAGTTAAATTTACATTGAGTCGGATTAAAAGCACATTCCGTGGTCATCAAGATAATTACAATGCTCGACAAGGGAATAGAGCCGCGAAGTGGAAAGAAAAAGCGACAAGTTGCAGAAAAAACGAAAATGAGGATGGGGTTCGGTTACCTTCTTCATTTTTAATTACTTTGGACAGCTTCTCTAAGAACGAGCCATCCTTAAAGTGTCCGTTTTCGCAATGAGTATTTTATGTAGTATCTAAGGATTTTTAAAGGATTTTAGTAACGTTTATTTTCAACTATGTAGTTTGGTAGATTACGGTCGTCTATTTTCGTCCAGGTCCACTTTTTGTTGTTATATCCCCTCCACTGCTTGAGGGATTTCTTTGGAACTGGAGGTGAGATGACGGCGCAGCTAGAAAGGAAAGGGGGTCCATCAACAGATCCTATCTCGTCTCCATGGAGAAGGTCCTCCACAGGTTTGTGACGAATCTGGCAAAAATCTCAGAAACGGAACATCCTGTGCTTCCCGTGTGTTGTCCATCTTGCTCATGTAATTTTTATCAAACTTTCTTCCATTAATGAACATTGAAGGAGGATTTCAGGAAAAGTTCTAGTGGAAAGACTTAATGGTGCGGACCGATACGCAATTCGAATCGCTCGATATGCTCCCGGTGTTATAGCACGGCCTACCACTTAGGGCTACCGGCGGTACACCCCACTCTCGTTGCCTGACTCTCTAGCCGTTCAGCAGAGAGAGCGCTAGCACCGAAGAGGACAGCACCGGTGAGAGTCGCATTAATGCGGAAATCAACGGACGGGGAAGGGATCCCACTTCTTAGGTTCTGGGTCGCTTTCCTTTTTTTTCATCCCTGCACCATCGACCACCTCTATGTACTTTGATTCTTGATGGCCTGCATTTTTATAATAAAATCTACTCCAGAGGTAGAATCGAAATCAAGAAAAATGCTTCGGATGAAACAATTGCGACCTTTCAAGGATGAACTACCACAGGAAAAAGTTTCTTCACCCAAGACGATGGGTAACTAAAAGCATTGAAAATTTGTGAGTTTGTAGATATCCATTCTCTTGCCTGCCGCCAGCCCACCCCCCCCCATCCCGACCCTTCCTTACCAAACGCAATCTGATTGTAATCTAATCTCTGACGCATACTGCCACACAGCAAAGCAAATTCGCTATGATTTATTTGGCTTTTCTGATATCAATTTCCTGTTCACATTACTAGAGTCAAAATTAACAAAAATACATTATTTTCATTACTACTGGTGGAAGTGTTAATGAATCGATGACCGTTGTAGGAAAAATATGACGAAATACTATGCGGACGGTACGACGATTGATCACGGTTGGCTGTGAAAGTATAGTAGGTAACCATGGTTTGAGTAACATTTGCCTAGAGAGGGCGCCGTGGCACAGAGCAGTTGGGGCTGTTAAAATTACGACCAATATTGAGTATCTGTGGTGCTTATTCCCCTTCTTGAGCAAGAAAAATGGTTAACACACCCTGAAGCTTCTCTTCCCTTACGGAAAATTGGGTTAGTATTACTGAGACGACTACTGCGCAGCTGAACACCACCCCCCTGCTCCTACTCTCTCCTCCAACCTCCTTGAAACCCCACCGCCAATATTTCTTGGAAAAGCTTTTATTACTGCATAATATGTAAAGGAACTTCTCAAGACTTACGGTTGAAAAACATAGATTAGGTTTGAAAAAAAAACGATTACAATTGGCTGACATGCTTGAGAGAGGGCAGAAAATCGAGGGTTATTTTTATTGTGAAAGATGTAAAGCCGAAGTTACTGGGTCTTCACATAAACCGGCAACAGTGGTGTGATATTAAACGAACACGTTGAATCCTCGTACTCCTACATTCTTTCAAAGAAATGAAAATAGCACAAACACTGAAGTTTATGAGATCGTTAACACAATTTCTGATTATTTCCGACGTCATGGCGCCGTGATAGAGGTTGCACTCGAAGCTAAGAACGAAGGTGCACTGCTGAAAGATCTGGGGCACTGTCCACTCCTGACTGCCCCATTTTTTCCTGGAAACTGGGCTAGGTGTTCCTCTGAATTTGCTGGTTAGGAATTTATCGTCCCGGTGGTGTGACCCCTCGCACGTCGCCATTCAGAGATCCCGTTGCACATTCGCTGCCCTGTCGCATGCGCCTCGGATTCTAGATGATTTGGCCATTAAAGCCACAGTCTCAGATTGTTTTCGAGGAGTTGAACAGTAGGTAACGAAGCTGTAAGTAGGGAGTTGACTGACGACGAAGAAAAAGGGAAAGAAAAAGGCCGACGAGGTCCAGGACGGGGGCTCTGCCTCCTCAGCTCAGAAATGAAATGAAGGATGGGTGGACGAGCTGTCTGAAATAGCCCGCAGCAACTGCGCCCCGATTACAATTGCTGGCAAGTAAGTTCCTGGACACCATTACTTCAATCGTCAGCAGAGGCGTGTGTGGAGGTTCAATCCATTCAGTAAAACCACACTGCTTCATTACTGGAGCAGCCGCAAGGCACCACATTGGTTGATTCAAAGGACCGAGTTCAAATAGTCCCTGTGATCCCAAAACGACCGCAAATGCCTCCGCAGCCAGTCACGCGCTTTCCACGACGCCAAAGGGGTGGCGCGTACATAATCTGTACGCTCCTCCTCCTTCGCCACCGATTCTTTCTGCTCCAGCGACGTTTAAAGGTGAGTTTTTTGGTCGGCTTCTCTTCATATGTGCTTGTCCAGGGCTAGCGCATCGTCCCACACCATTGGCATCAAATTTTTAGAACCCTGCTGAGACTGTTGCTTTGACGAGTGTGGCGTTCATGTTTTGCCGATCGAATCACTCTAATGGACCGTTTACCAGTGCAGATGTGGAGCTGGCGCCAGACGCTTCCGAACGGTCTCGTGAGGCACAAGAAACCTGAAAAAAACTCTGAAAAATTTTTATAGACATCCGGATACGCTCGCATAGGAGGTCGCCAAATGTAGGACAATTCTTAAGCTCTGCTGCTGATTTATCAATGCTATGGAAGCCATTTGCTTTGAAGGAAACCACGACGAATCATGGTAGACAAACCATCTTTGACTTACATAGAAATATCCACCAAGTTCCAAGGTAAACCCTTCTCACGGCTCGAAAACGTTCTTAGCGGGCGCCATAGCACTATCACCTATGCTGCGGCAGGATGAAATAATTGCTGGTTGCGATTCGGCGATTTACGAAGTGTCTGCGTCACGTCTGTTCCTCATGCTCTCTCGTATGTCCTCACACCCCAGCGCTCAGTACCTCTTCGTCGTGTACCTGTGCAACGCCAAACATAATGACGCGTTACCTGACAGGAGGCTCGCAACGAAGCGAGATGGCAGAGACGCAGACGGCGTAACGCAGCGCGCACTGTATCAATTTGGCATCAGGTTTAATAGGATGTGCCATACTACGTCTCATATCACACAACATGCGCTGCGTCTCGTCCGCTGATCCATCAGCGCGTACTGCCATCTCACCGCGCGACAGTCCTCCCGTCGGGTACTTTACGTGATAGATAGGGGAGGGTTGCCTCCAAGCTGTCTATCAAATTTGTAGAATTCACCCTGTTCAGCTTCAAATTGTGTCTAAATGTATCGAGTGCGAATTGTATTACAAAATTGTCGGCTCCTTTTCGATGAATAATTTGCGAACAGGTACAAAACGCAGTTTGTTGCTGAGTTGTTTACGCCATTCTAAGTTTCACAGACCGATGGCGAAATCATAGCTTTTCATGCACATAATATTTTTTCCTATCAGCAGTCACAAAGGCTCACCATCTAAATTTGTTTCATTTTGCAATCATGACAAACCAATCCCAAAAAAACGGTAAAGAAATTGTGTACTGTTTGTTTGTTCTTGGGCATACATACGCACGCGACTATAAACGCGTTTCGCAACGGAACTGGACATGTCGTATTTGCGGACTTACGATTTTACAGACATAGCGTAGCACACGTGATATCGATTTTTTCGAGGCCATCACTAAGTTTCATGCGATATACAAAATTCACGTCGAAGGCGAAGAACCTCCACGGAGCAAATTTGTACTGAGCGTCATGATAGTCCTCTGCTAATCCATCGAGCGGGGGTTCTGCGAGAAGCACATGGCAACATCTGCGTTCAGGGAGACCATGGGGTATCCGTCAGAATCGAGTGGCAACGGGATAGAGACGCAGAAGGATCATTGAACGAGTTGCTTTCTGTGCCCTCCCTAATGTCTACTCTGTCTTTCTCACTACAGGGGTCCCGACAGGAGGACCGTTACGCGGCGAAATGGCAGAGACACAGATGGGACAGCGGACGAGTCGCAGCGTGTAATGTGCGACATGGTATGACACGTGTATGTGTCGCATTCATAGTCGGTCGTCCGATAGTAACGAACGTTGCGATCGCAGTGCATCACGCACGTATCAACAGTCCGATTGTCCGCCACGTACGATACTACGGCGATCGATACGTAGTGCCTAATGCTTTGCGTTCGTTACGATTGGAAGACCGACTGAGAATGCGCCCTATGTGACGTTTATTGAACCTGACGCGCGCGCTGCGACTCGCCCGCTGATTCAGCTGCGCCTCTACCATCTCGCCGCGAGACGGACCTCCTGTCGGGTACCCAGGCTACAGGATGTTCGAATTGGTCCTAGGGTTGGCGCAAACACTCTCTCGCCAATCTCTCTGCATCACCGGCCCCTTGCCGCGCAGTAGGCTCCCTGACGAGTACCCGGGACCTTCAGATCAATGAGCTCAAAGTAATTGTTTGAACTTCAGAATAAGACACTTGTCAAGTTGACCACGCCCTTTATTTCAGTGAGCTTTTTTCAAGAAGTATGCGCTGCTAGCACGAGATTACCACGGAGAGGCGGCCGTTGCATTCAACCGATTCAAAAGCTCACGACCAGCACTCGCCGCTACATCTACACGGGAAAAAACGCTGGACGAGTTTTTTCGCGCCAGTACGGTTTGAATTCTAATCATACAGTCATTTTGTCGTGGGACCAGCCCTACTGTTGCTTCAATGCCAATCAATAGGAGACCATTCTTCAGACATTGGGTGCGACAGCACCAGTGGGAGGCATCAGATGAAAAGAACTGTGAAAAGTAATTAAAACTATTACTGAAACAAATGAGGAGCACGGTGGTGCGTGGTTTGGGACTCGATTTACGGGACAGAACTCCGTCAAGCTACCGTTGAGAACTTGTGGTGGGAAGTTGCACTATGAGTTCAAGTTAGCATAGCTGGGTAGCTTATGACTAGTAAAAAGAAAACGTGTACACATGCACTCGTACTAATAGCAACACACATGTCCCAGTGTAGAATCCTTCTGAATTCGATGTTATGGCTTGCTAGCCATTTACAATATCGCGACACCAGGGGCCGTATGCTGAATGTTGGGTAGGGGCTGGGGTCCCCGACCTGCGATGCTGAATGTTGGGAAAACGTCGGGGGCCCCAGCAGAGTTTCGTAGCAGGACACACCGGTCACTGGCCAATCCTTTAATTTTGTGGCTCTATACTCTTCCTGCATATTACTAGTGTTCTTCCTGTATGTGTATTCATCAATATAGCAATATGTAAGTGAACGAATCTGTAATCTAAAACAGTGATAGGAAGAATAAAGAGCCAAAGAATCAAAAGATTGACCAGTAACCGGCGGGTCCCGCGACGAAACTCTGTTGGGGCCCCGACGTTGTCCCAACATTCAGCATCGCGGGTCGGGGACCCCAGCCCCTACCCAACATTCAGCATACGGCCCCAGATCGCAAGCGGTCGCTCCACTAGAGTGATGAACTTTCAACTTCAATGTTTGTCATGTGAAACGGATCCTTCCCTGCGGCCATGATATCTAATTAACAAGTTGAAATGGCCGCTAACGCATGTTGCGCGAGTGTCCTTCAGAACTAAACACTGAAGACAGAGGAACTTCAGGGAAAATGAAATTGCTCACCTTTTGGAGTCTTTCCTCCCCCGCCTAAGGCTCAGTCCTGTTTTTAATGAAAAGGAGATGTTTAACACGATTCGAATGCATAACGCTCCTGTATGTTGCGATAGCCCCTGAAAATGTTTCGTAGTGCTTTGAAGAGATTGCAGTTCTGCAGTAATGAGTCACTAGAACGAGCTTTCCGTGTCTGATTATCTGCTAAGAAGCGGTCTCTTATCATGCGTAATGATCGGAGAAGTCATTGCCGGTTATCTATAGAAGACAACTCTCGTATGGTATTTGGAGTAGTGCGATGTGATTACTTTTCGCAGATTCCTCACCCTTCTTAACTGGGGTCTCCTCCCGTTCTGTCGGATGCAAGTGATCATCAATCGATTAGCATTGAAGGTGCACAGTCCGCCGAGAATTCAAACCGCGTCGGCGCGGAAAACTCGTCCAGCGTTTTTTCCCGTGTAGATGTAGCGGCGAGTACGACCAGCCCCCTCCCACCCCTAACACCACCTTCATCACCATGGGTGTTTCCAGAGCCTTCCATTCTGGCACCATTCGACACTTCCCAACAAGTCCTCCAATTTTTCAGTTCTGTGACCTCCTCGTTTTTCACAAATAACTACCTCTGACGGACTGGCGAAGGTCGACTCAATGCGAAGTCTGACGCAACTGTTCAAACTGAACATTTACGGTAGGCCACTTCGACGCAGGGTCAACCGTCACGTTGGACCGATTTCGAAAAATTTACGACCACCTCCTTCAAGCGAGTCTCGGTACGACCCCCCCCACCCTACCCAACCAACACTATCTACTAGTCGAACCTAACTAACCTTACGGTTTAGGTTTAGTT
>KZ345135.1:136323-149719 GCA_002352805.1 Teladorsagia circumcincta
TCGACTGCAATCGGAAAACACTAACTAGAATATTATGGTAAGGTTGCTAAGTTTTTGGAGAGTCCGTGTTTGAATCTTGCCAGGTCAATGCAGTTCGAAAAAAAAAAAAACTTAGCAACCTTACCATAATATTCTAGTTAGTGTTTTCCGATTGCAGTCGATCCAAACACTCTTAGCTTACCCGGCACATGTGCTATCCACCACACCACGGACACCGCCTGAGTGCCTTTTATAAATTCACTATTTCATGCTGTCTTGAAACATTACGGCCTTATTTTGGAATACGTTAGCAATACGTAGATTCCAAAAATGAATTTGTCACAGGTTCATTGGTGAGCGGCGTTTTCACTAGTTGAATGGCCCAGGCCACAAATATCATTTAGGATAAAAACTACACAAATTGTATGCCCCTGGATCCAGGGTGAAAATCGGCAGAGGAGTTGGCAACGGCGCGTTGAGGATTATTGCTCTCTCGCACCCGCTAGCCGTCTGTGCTCTCAGCGCGTACGTTCACTCTCGACACTACTCTTGCACAGTGAAGAGCCATGGTCGAGGAATTCCTCGATAGCTATTCACCCTGCCTGGACCCGCCCCCCCCCCCCAATTCCAATACTTGAATTCTGCAATGCAACATCCAGGTACGAATATCCTGGCTGCGATATTCATTTTTAAGAAGGATTTTTTAACGTTGACTGCATCGATCTATCCTTTATCCTTTTACACTACAGTATTCGTAGCCCTATAGATGAGATGGAGAGGGCCTAAACCCGTGAATACGATCCTCATGGGATGCGCCATGCATTCTACTCTCGCTAAAACTCGGAGTAGCATTTGAATCTGATTCGGACCACTTATGGAAGAGCCGGTGCAGAAAGTGTCCTAGGAATCGGGCACCAATCGGGAGACCAGAATCTTGGTTGGGTTGCGCTCGATTTGATTAGGGATTCAAACCTTGAGTCGTGTACGTGCCAAGTGGCGCCTCTTTCCCTTACACCACCTCCGCCGTCGAAATTAAGTTTTCAATCATTTTGGAGATGTTGTGCGTGTTTAGCCCCATGCACCACATTCGGGCACCCGATGTGTTAGCCCAGGATAAACTAGACGTCCGTTGGGGCACAACATTTAGCACCTCAGAGAGGTTCAAATCACCAAAACTTAGCTAGAGAGCTAAGTTTTCTACCTCTTTGTGAGTAAGCATTAAGTTCCGTTCGTTCTTGTGTGGCAGCCAGATCTGCTTCGGAATATAACCTAATTTTGCCATTTTTTGTTGTTCACCATCCGACACAAAGCGCTGTGACTTGCTCACCACAAGCTCCGATCGATACGGTCGTTACCCAGCCGACAGTATTTAATTATTGCGATTTTGCTTTGAGGCTTTATTCCTGTGCACTCCAGCTTGAAACATTGCCTCGTAGGAATTTCCAAGTATTTTAAAAAGCGTCAGCAATTGAGAATAATAGCCACCTGTCCGCCTACTGTGCCATTCACTTTTGCCTTCTCTTTTACTGGGTTTAGTGAAACTCATTGTGGACTTTCTGACTACCATATGCATCTCGAGTTAACCATGACCTTATCATTCCAAAAGCTGTAAGGAGGTTTCTAACATCATTGGCGAGTTTCGGATTGAAAGCGGAAGTACTGAAGTGTTCGATAAGCTCTGTATTTGGCTCTGGAGGGATATGGGAGGAACCGACGTTTCCCAGCATTCAGGTTGCAGGCAATTTTTGGCAGAAATGGAGAGGATAGTTTGAATACTGAAAACCGCTCACTTGAGACTGTTGAAATTCTGAATTTTGTCCTCTAGCTTCTACGCATAACTTCCTTACCTTACTCATCAGTTCTTTCATACATAAATGTCCCACTTGCATTCGGAGCTTGTACTTTATAAAATCTTTGGAATTTATCCATGATTGCCTAAAAAATAAACAAATGAGTGGTTTGACACTGTTTATCCATGATTGACTGAAAAATAGACAAAAGAGTGGTTCGAATTGTGATTTTTTGATATCAAATGATTACATGATGAGGTAGAGGCTTTAAGCAAAGTGTAGGAATTTTATGTAAAACAATGTTGGACATTATCATACCTAAAGTCCCAATAATGTGCTCTTTTGTGGAAAAATTGAAGGCACGGTTCGGCATGAGTCCCATTGTATGAACCCTTCCAGTGAGTAGGATAGAGCAGTTCATCAAGGTTGCGGATGTCCAACTATCTCTGCCCAAAATTGTGCACAGAAGGCACTAGCGCATTGCAAGGACCGCTCGATTGCTCTTATTTGATACACGTCCGCAGCATGCTGTGTCTGCGCTCTCTCGTCCGCTGTGCTCTCTCTGCTCTCTCACCCACGCTCTCTCCTCTGGCTCAGTCGTTCACTGTCCCAGCGCGAAACCGAGCAAGCTCTCTACTTCGGCGTTTTCGACGAACTTATTTAAATTCTTATCCTTCTCTCTTGATTGTTGGGCCACTCCGCACCTATTTTTTGTACAAGCACCATACCAGTTCAATGCTGTGTAGTGCCTTCAAAAGCTACGGCAGAATTCAGCATGGCAATTCTACGAGATAAAATGCTGCTGTTAGATTTTGGACTATTCCGACTTTGAAAACTATGACTAGATATTTTTTTATATATGTTACTTCCAAACCATATGTAATCCGTTTCCGCGCTGATTCTCGATAATTTGTATCTGAAAGCTTTTTCGCTGTCGTCAAGGTAACATTGTACAATACTGATAAGTTATAGTGATCGACGAATCTAGAAACTATCAGGCAGACCAGCCCCCGCCCCTCCCAAATGGCACGATACGCCTATTAATCCAAACTACTACTCCTTGTCATAGTGGCCGGTATGCCACTATCTGAACTCTCAGTTGCCCTACGATTAGATTCGTTTATTTATTTATTTATTTATTTATTTATTTATTTATTTATTTATTTATTTATTTATTTATTTATTTATTTATTTATTTATTTAATTCATCTATTAACTCATTTACTATAGCCCTATTGGCAGTTGAGCCTTTGACACGACATAGTTACTTACAGTGCCTATCTCACTTCTCAGACTCCGCCCACCCCGACGGGTCACGCCCTCTACTTTTGCGATGAGGCTTTACCGAACTTCTCTTTTGCAATAATTATCAGATTGAATTTCGAATCGAAAGAATACCTGCTTGCTGTGGCTGTGAGCTTATAATAGAAAATTGTCCGGATAAGGGAAGAATGCCCAAATGAACAAGCTGTAGTATTCGTGTAACTCTGGAAATCGTATCGATACTCTTCTTTCAATTCTTACATATCCTCCTACCCTGAATAATCTCACCTTTGATAAATAAAATGATAAGGTAAATCTTACCTTATCCTCCTACCTTTGAATTTATTATTATAAATTCCACCATTAAACACGTTTTATTATGTCATGTGTATTCATTTTTTATTATATATTATTACGTCAGTGTAAACGAAGCACCTCCTCATTATAATTGCTTTTTCTAAAATCGCATGACAAAGTATCGTAATACATACGTGCAGCTTGTAAATGAAGGAATGCCTGTTATCAAGCATTCGCATGGGTACCGGTCACGCCTTGACGTCAGGCATTCTTATGGGAGTCATCCGTTCTCCTAGGCTGGTGAAAGTCTGGACCATATTCAACCTATTGATGTCACAGCTACACAGGTGGTATATTGTGATCGTTGATCTGTAGACCATCAGATTCCAAAGGTTCAGTGACGGCTGACTCATATGGACCTTGCGATCTTCGTACGTTTCGCGCGATTCGCAGCGATTGAAGCTACTTGAGGGACTCGCAAAGAATGAAGTGGTTCGAGTGATTCTAATCATAAATGCGCGATGCCCTGAAGAGCTTGTAAGTGCTTCTGAAGAAGCTGAGCAGTAGTCGCCTCTTTTACTACCATTAACTGGGTCGTCGCGGCTTCGGGCTTTATAAATCGCTCCTATCCCTCCAATTCCTTACATTGCTAACGAGTCACGCTAATCGCACGAAAGTCGCAACCCTCTCCAGAAGACAATGACTGAAGAAGTCAAGACCGTCTTTGAAGCGACCCGTGTTTTGCCCCGCTGCCTTAAAGACAATGGTCATGATAGCTGGAGGGCGTTGCGGTTTTGATGACGTCAATGGATGTTGAGAGGCCACAACCATATCTCCCCCCCCCCAACACGCTGCGAGTCCAATGGCGTCTAACGCTGTCATCGAAAGCATAACGCCCTTCGGCTATCGTGATCATCGCCTCAGACTACAGAAGCTATAGGTACCCGACTGGAGGCCCGTTGTGCGGCGGGCAGACAAAGCCGCAGACGGGTCAGCGGACGAGTTGCAGCGCGTACTGCAGCCGCGTTTTGGTCTCAGTTTGAAAAGTATGTACCACAATGCGTCCCACATCATGAAATGCACCCTGCAACTCGTCCGCTGACCCGTCTGCGTCTCTGCCTTCTCGTTGTACGCCAGGTCTCTTGTCGGGTACTAAGGTTATGTCATCCACCCACCCTATTTAACAGCTCCTTTGTTCATTGGATTTTCATATGACTAGCAACACCTGGCTGCTACCGTAATCCAAAAGCTATTACTTTGTTTCTAAAACGTGGAATTTTGAAGCTGTGCTATTTTTCCAACTGTTTCCCAAGCACGATTTATTACGCATTTGCTTGCTCAAACCGTTTGATATGTCACCCCCGTCGCGACGTAATTTCATAACGGTTTTACTCTCACGCATAAATTGCCCGCAAAATGTAATCACGTAGCTATAGCTTATATTATTCACAGCCTGCAGAGCTTTGCATATTTTCTTCTGTACGATTTTGTTCCTTGAATATTCTCTGAAAAGCTGTTATCGCTGGTCAACCTCTTCAGGAATGCGCCTCGTCTTGGGCTTCTATTCGAAATCATAGTATCAGTTTAGTGCGTGTTTTGTCCTTACAAGGACAGTCCAGCGACTGCAGCTTAATACTGAAGGGCATAATCCGCAACACTGAAAGACCAGTTTGGGGGGAGCACTCCATTGAGCTCTCCGCTACTTAAAGGCACACCCCAGGCAGAAATTGTGCTAACGATTCCTTTCGGTCTGTGGGATAGACCCAATAGACCCAAAGGGAACAATCATAGGTGTGGCATTCCCATGGACGAAGATCACCTAATGAGAGCGCTAGGGCCTTGCAAACTAAGCTGCTAAAGCTGCAGATTTTTTGTCTTTTACAAGGCTGCTGTCGAGCACCCTCTCATCTGCTGCACTCTCTCACCTTATACTCTCCTCTCCGCGCATAGTCTCTCATCGCCTTAGCACTGCTGGTCGAGAAGGTGAGCGAGCTCCTAACCTGAGCGTTCTGAACGGATTTTTTTTTCCTTTTTCTTTTTTGCCGGCCAGTTTCGCACCGATACATTCGTATTCGTGTGCAAGAATCACACCATTTCGATCCTGGGGCATGCCTTTGAGATAAGAATGATGTGCTCATGATAAATTATATCATTTTAAACTTATCAGATCATTTTAGATGTACTTTCGATGAGTGTCGAAGTATTGGGAAACACCTTGAGGTGCTTCCATATCTCTACCTGCCATGGTCCAAGGAAACGGTTCTGGACCACGGGGACGGACACTCTTCCCAAGTTTAAGGGTGGAGGTGTTCTAGGGTGGTTACCACGTGGAAACGACTGGGCAAGGTGGGTAGAATGCGTGAATTTCGGGACACCCACCGGTTCTTATCAAATGGACACCATAAATGATTCATTCGCATGTTATCTTATCCTCGTGATAGAAAGTCTGGAGAAGTGCTCTCTAGGATTATGGATAAGATAGCAAGGAGTGTCTCCCGCTCCCGAACTTTACCTCCGCAACTTTACCGTCTGTTCAGAAAGTTGGGATCACGTTAGTCTCCTCGGGCTATTCCCTCTGTGCAATATTCTGCCATATTTAGAGACTTAAAGGACGAATTCACGCAGAAAAGGCAATCCATTTCAAATTAACTCAGCGATGATGAGTTTTACACTAATGAAGAAAAAACCCTGGGAAACGGCCTAGAACTCGAAAAAGTGGACCCCTTGTTTTCCCCTTGACCTCGGCATTGATATGACTTCCATCGCTGTGCCCTCTTCAACATAACGCTCTCTCTGTTATCTAATCACTCGCTGCTTGTAGATCTGCAGCGAGTGATTCGATAGACTGTGGGCGTGCACTGACCACCCGCGCCAGGATTGAGCCTCAATAGTTCAACGAGGTCAACTTCTTCGGTGCCAACTGCGCTTCAGTCCGCACCCTCAAGAGGTCCGCGCGTCCGTCAATCAGGTGATTTACTCCTAATTCAAGTTTCACTCTGATCGCAAATTTTTCCTTTAAGTGAAGGTACGCTGTTGAGGAAGTATCGCTCACGTAGACGTGATGACGTCTCTCTACGCATGAATGGATTGTTTGAGGCGCTGCAGGCCATTTGTCACGTTCCGTGTGAGAAATTTTAATTTGCATAAGGAGTAGTTTAGCAGGAAAATCTCATTTCAATGCGCAATAGTGTGTGATATTCTCCTAGATGTGTCAAAATAATTTTCAGAAAAAAAAACGCTTGGGCAAGCAGATTTCCTCAACTGAAGCGAAATTGTTCTGTGCTTTGATTCGCCCCGAAACTCGCACTGATTTCGGAAACCGTCATAGAATTTCGTGTTCTTGGCAGTATACTCGTGGAGATCTGATCTTGGTAGCTAGAATTGTTGAACCCAGGACCGAGCTAGCGCCAACCGGGCAATGGTGAGTGCGCCAAACCATTTCTCACCCGCTCCTAGACTAAGGGAGGGTCGCATCGGGAAAGACGCATCCCTTCGAGGTAGGATAGCTTATTGCCCGGGATATTGGCAGTGGAATTATTGAATGAACGAGAAAACACGTGACATTCATGGAAATCTGATGGTAGGGCCTTATGCTATACTTCCTCCAAGAAGACGCGTCGCCTAACTTTGATGCTATCCCAAGGTTGGGGAAGACAGGGTTACATCAGTGTCTCTATCTCATACCTCTGCATTTCTAACCTCCCGACAGTGGAATGGGCGCGACCCCTGAGAAATACAGTTCTGGGCAAAGGATCGACCCTGCAACAATCGGTCAATGCTGGTTTCATAACCAAACCTTTCCTTCCCGCTCCTGGGCTGAGAGAAGATGACATTGGGAGAGGAGGAGGCGTCGCTCTGAGGGAATTACGGCACATTGCCCCTGATATTGGCAGATGGAAATATTTAATGGGCGGATGGACGCAGCTACCAAAGGAAAATGAACCGTGCTTTGACCCACTCAGGAGATAAGCATTTGGAACAATTCGGTACACTGCGATTCTCAGTGGAGCTACAGGGAATGGCGCATACCCAATACAAGTGTAATGGAGGGAGCGATACAGAGGAGATCGGGTCGTCGCAACTATCCCAACAAGGAGGGGCATATGGTGTACAGTTCGTGCCGCCTACCTAATTCCAGTTCGCAGAGGAGGAACTTTGGGGTGGCTCTCAAGACGAAAGTGATCTTGTTCAAGTACGCCGAGAATTTCCTGCTTTTGCGAGAATCGGAGTTACTAGGCAACACGAAGTTTCGCGCTCCGTCCCCCCCTCCTTAATATCACAGGCCCGGTCCATCCTTGAAATGGACGAGTTATCGCAGTGTTCTCGCGGCTTTTTTGGTACCCTTTGAAGTCAGTCCTTTTCCGAACGGCACTCACTCAATAACGTAAGATTTGTCGCCATTCAACTCATTAAAACATCTCCCGCATTCCCACACATTTACTACAATAGTATAGAACGTCTGTTCCCCATTCCACGTCACCGCCTGGTAGCATCAGGCGCCCTTCCGGTCGTATATAAGAATTTCTGCGTCACCTGCCATAAAATGCTATGACTACGAGGAACTTCAATTAAAAACAGTGATTACGATAACGTAATGCTAGTCAGATATCAGGTGTCACACGTGCGCCAGTCGGGGAAATCATAAGTCGTTGAAAGCCCCAAAAAGTTTTGTGGACTAACCCCCCCCCCCACTGAGCCCCACGTCACCTCGTCCCTCCCATTCTCCATAGATCAGCTGTCGTTACATTACGCAATACATCCCTCCCTATAAAATGCGCTAGGTCTGCCTGTGTGTGTCTGTCCGTCTATCACAATTTTCGGTATACCTGAGGAACCGCTTATTGAGTCCGGCACAGATTTGGGACGGGTTGGACATGGGTCATGAATTACAAAACACATATCAGCTGGAAGGGACCTCGCCCACAGTGAGCGGAGCACACGCCGAATTGGGCGGTCCAACGGGAACAGTTTCTAGTTCTGTCATAGAGCAGCCTGATAACCGGTAAAAAATGGGTGAAGGTGCATTGAGTTGCTGAGTTGAATTGAGAAGACTTGCCCGTGATGGGCGGGGGTTTTCTAAATAAGCGAAGTCCAATGAAAAAATTCGTAACTCGTGGAGAGGAACGCCTTTGGAGCAGGAAAAATCGGTTCAGTAGAACAAAACTATTGTGTCGCCAGCATACCTAAACTGGCGAACGCCCGCCCAGAGTGGGCGGAGCGTGTCGTTCTCATTTTTTGATAGATAGGTTCACGGTAACGAGAGAATAAATAAATGGTAGACAGAGCAGCATTCTAGGTGGCAGAGGAAGTACTGATTGGTTGTAGGTTGCAGACGAACAGATCGAGGAGATAGCGTTTGAACGATTAGAGTGAAGGCAAGAAAAGATAGGGGATATAGCAAAGAGTCATGAGGGTCACATGTTCACAAATAATTACTTGTAAAACATGTTCGAGCATGTTAGGACGAGGCTGTTTGTAGAAAGTGGGGAATTCTAGAGTGATCTCTTCAGTTTCAGTAGTTCTGAAGATCTCCAACGACCCCCTTACTACAATTACGAATGCGCAAACACCTGAGGCATGACTCCAAGCACATTTAAGACCCCTTTATTGGTACATTACCAACAACAGATTGACTTTGTTGCAAATCCATTTTTTGGTGCCCACTGCCTTTAAGTTCTACATAATTCGGTCTACCCTCGGATTATTATGATACTTTACCTGTAGCAAACAGTTCCAAACGATGGTTAAATCTCAAATACTAACTTTAAGAAGTCAATTTGTTCGATTTTTCTCGTTTATGCGGGGAGTTTCCCACAGAATTCCTTGGTAACAATGCTAACCTTCAGGAAATCATTTTCGTTCAGTTTGCCACATTGTAATGAATTCTCAACATAGCTATTATATTCTGTTCTAAGGAAATTTTTTAATGTAAATTACGTAGTTACGACCTTTACAAGCTTGTATTATACCAGTAAATAATCAATAATCAATAATCAATCATAGGGTCCGATTCTGCATAGAATTTCTCCTGTAAAAATCCTCCACAGCATCGGTAAAAGTGTGGAACCGAAGTACTTGTTATGCGATTTCTTCCCCCTCTTGAAAATATTTGAAAAAATTAAGTAGGGGGTTTTCTGTTCCGAGTTGCAATTTTTGAAGATTCAAGTATTCAGAAAAAATAAAAGACAGCATATTGTAATTTGTCAGAAATTTTTGTACTAGAAAATCGTCAGATGAAAACCGCCTTCAGAAATTTTTCACCGCCATTGTACAGGTGAGTGGGAACGAAGGGGAATGGGTGGAGGGGGGGGGGGATTTAACGGGTTGGGTTGAACGCATTTTTCGGCCATACAGGATGTCGCCGCTGATGAGAGATTTACAGAAAATTCCACTTCTTGGAGAAAAGATCTTATTCTTAGAAAAATCTACTCCTGTCCTCCCATAAGCGAAGCCAGGCACTCCTTCACAGCCCCCACCGTCGAGCTAGGAGGACCACAGTAATCGATCCATTCTACAGCTGCTACCTGATCCTTTCAAATGCAGCCGCTGATTTTAAAATACTTCTTCCGCCAGCGCTTCAAATCACGTCGTGTGGTCCATGAACCCTCGAGGACCCCGTTGAGTTCAAAGCGGGCACCATGTTCCTACGGGGAATTCTTCTGATGTAGTCGGGGCAGAAGGCTATCATGAAATTTTTTTGACAGATTACATTTTCTATCAACTCCATTTAAGAGCGTTCTGTTGAAATTTCGCAACTTGTAACTAACTCAGTTTGGACATTGGAGGGAGAGTGACTTTTTTTGGTCTCTCAACCCTGCATATTACTTCTAGTGCCGATAGTTATAGAAACCGTGAAGCTAGCGCCAGTGGCACCTCCGTTTGTCCCTTCGACAAAGATGGTTTCTCAGTACCTGAGATTAGTCCGACCGTAATCCACGTTGTCACCGGAGCGCACTGTTGAGGATTTAGGCCCGCAAGTGAACCGGACCGCTGGTAAGCATCCTTGGTCGATGTTAGACTTTGCGAATCGAGCGATTCGCTGCTACCGCTTCGTAGCGTCCGCGGTCGCGTCGCGTGCAGGTAACTCGATTCGCTTTACGCGACACGACCGCGAACGCTAGTGAATTGCTGGATCCGCACAGTCTGACATCCGCCTTAAGCAGCGTTCAACCAAGTGATGTGACCAAGTTCATTACATACTACGCGTATGCCTTCCAAACTTTAGCGCAGACCGTTATTGCTGCTTGCGCGCTCCTTGAAAGGGATGGCAACTGCGGTCGCTCCACCTTACACCTAAATTGACCTCATGCACGCCCTTCCTTCTACAACAATGGTGCTCTGGTGGTGGTGAGACTGTGGCGTGCTAAACTGGCCCAGTGGACTCTCCTTCCTCGAAAGACGCAAATTGCTTTCTTCTTTTTATCAAGATTCGTGAGGAAGTCTGAGTAACAAGCCGGTGCCGTGGTAATTAAGAATCCAGTCGGTAACTACCTTCGTCTAATGGTCATCCAGGTTCAACTGCCCTTATGTCGTCGAAATTTTACCGTCCCACCTCTCACACCTTTCAGACATCTCTCTTGTTCCACCTATTTATTCATTTGTGCGCATTCAAGCATTTATGTGCAATAGAAGTGATTTCCTATGCTACGCTCGCAACAACATAAAACGTCGCTCGTATCGCATTTATCGCATTAGAGCGCGCTATTTCCCTCGGAAACAACAGGAAATAGCGCGGCAAGGACCTTTACTCTTCAAAGTTCGAGTTGAGTTTAATTTCCTTCAGAGCTGGTTTTTTCAACAGCTCAGTTATTTTGCAAACTGCACACAGTTGTGCTTTCTCGTATTCATTTCTTCATCGAATCGGTCATGGCTTCTTCAAAGGTGTTCTTAGCGCTCCAGGTTCTGAAAACTAGAATGATTTCCTTTTTGAAAGAGAGTTAAAGAACGCTCACGGCCTTAGGGAAGATGTCTAGAACAGGGCATTTAAAGCGCGATGGGGTGACACTCGGACTGTACCCAGGAGAGGGGAAGAACGCCAGAGAGAGCACAACTTGCTCACCTCGTTCCTTCAGAATACCCTCCCCTCTCTCTAAGGCTTAGCCCAAGTACTGCAAATGGCTCATTCTCTTGGTTGTTTCCCTAATGGAATGAGCGCAGACGTAAGGATTGTTTAGTTCTTCGGAAAACCCACAGCAGAGCGATTTGCATCAATAACCCTTGGATGCTAATTGCGAGTATTTGAATTGCGCCATGCACTTCTCCGTGGTGAGAAGTTCCAGGAGAATTCAAAACTCTTTTCTCTTTCCTCTGCCATGTAAATTCATAACTCTGGCGCTACTCCAGTGCTTGTTTGCGACTCTCCCCTGCGACGATCCCCGCGATCTTTTCTGACCTCAATGGGGGGCTGCTTCCGTTGATCGAACACAGCTCCCCACCCACCCGGTTTAACACGTTGACGACATAGCGCGTTTTGGCCTTTTCCGCCGCCTGGGACATAATCGATTTCGCGGGCGCCGCCGTCGCGGCAACTATGTATGCCGCTTTGTCTCATAAGGTGCGTTTTTGGAACCTCACAACGGAAACATACTTCCGCAGGGGTTAACTTCAGTAATATCACTGACATGATGAAAATGCTCACAGAAGTGGCCTGCTTACTAGGAATTTCTCTCAATTAGACGCCTGTTTAGGCATATAAAATGGTTGGAATTGACTAATATGTCCATGTGTGAAGATGCTCTGCAACTGATCCATTTCCTGATAGAATCGGATGCTGTAACTTTTTGAATGATCATTATGTTCTCTGCTTATTTGCTTGTCTATGCCAACGTAATTCGAAAAGCAAGCTTTCTATTTTGGTTCGAATCCACTGGGTTAAAGGCAGTGAAAACGATGACTGAAAGGCAGAGCAATTTTAGTGCCCCGTTGAGCGTGATTGGTGGAAGGGTGTTAGGAGGTGATCCCAAGCACGCCCCCGCGGGCTGAAAGGTTGGGTCCACCAATGACGTCGAGTGACGTCATCAAACCGCTACACTCTCCATCATCTGATCATTGCCTCTAATGTAAAAAGAATAAGTCTTTCAGTGATACCCAGGGCGAAATTCGGAAACATGGAGCCGGGTGCCCGTCAGGAGGTCCGTCGCAGGGCGAGATAGCAGATGTGAAGGCAGGTCAACGGACGAGTCACCGCGTGCTGTGTGTGATGTGGAATTTACTATAGCAAATTCTAGCTAACTTGACGCGAAGTCACTGCACCACGCGGTGTGACTCGTCCACTGAACCCTCTGCGCCTCTGCTTCTCGCCGCGCGACGGCCCTCCTGTCGGGTACCCCATGGGGCTGCGCACCAATGTGAGTGGTCTTTCATTTTCGAGCCATACTACAGTCACGCTAGTAATTCCGAACAGTATCCTTAGGTCCATTTCCAATACAGTATCCTTTTCAGAGCATCCTTAATGTGGACCTCATAGTTGATCATTGAGCTTTTTGACAGGAATGTGATGCTCGTAGGCTTTCATGGACTGTAGGCAGAACCAACTCAGGAGAGTGTTCCTGCTGCCTAAATGGCAAAGAAAAACAAAGAGAGAACAATAACAATTTTTTTGAAGTACAGGTGTGATATGCTATAGCAAATCTCAATAACTCGCTATTATCAGTAACGACCATGTTAAGCAGGCACGCTTATGTCCGGTTTTTCCTGATTCCATCGATATTCCACCCTATGAAATTCTGAAGCTCTGAAGTTCGTGCTCAGTCTATGTACCCTTGAATTCTATGAATTCACTGACTAGATTTCAATCACGGCGAAAAATAACTACGTTGTCAACGTGACGGAGGCTATTAATCACTGGGCGTTGCCATTCAGTTTGTGTCATCTCTGCTCGAGTGAGAAGATCCGCTTTTCAGTTCGGTTCAGTTAACAATCAAAGATTAAGGGCTATTCATAATCACGTTTTGTGCTTCTTTGTACATTATGTCTGTATTCATCCCATTTCCTCCCTTTCTTTGTTGATGAACACAAATGAGAATTTCATGCCTTTTCAACCTAATTTGCGTGTTTAGCGGAAGCTG
>KZ345135.1:149819-161002 GCA_002352805.1 Teladorsagia circumcincta
GCGTTTCCGAAGATTGCATATTGTCAACAAGTGTGACTAGTTCTCTTTGAAAATCACCTGGAAAAACCATTGACTCCTCTCGTTTGTTAGAGACATTTTAACGGATAACCCCCGTTCAAAACAGATGTCTAAGAGCCCTCTCTAACGATGGTGGAGGTGCCAAACGAGTCGGAAGTGAAAAAGATGGCGAAAGACACGATTGAATTACTCATATTGAGAACTTTTTCGTAAGATCGGGCGATAGAGATTCAGAGCTTTCAGAGAAGACAGAAAATGCGAGAGAGCACGTCGTGAAAGAGGGCTCAGAGAAGTGGCCGTTGTGAGTGGCAGTAGAGAGCTTCGTTAAGTCCCTCTGCCCTTGTCGCGCTTTTTCGAGCGGTCTTGACGGCACCGTCCGAAACTGCTTTACTCTACCGCGGACCTAAGGCTTACTCAGTAATCTAACCCAGGGCTTGCCTTTTACCTTGCTGTCTCTGTGGCTACCCCGAATCGGCTAAGGCCCACATCTTTTTAAAAGACGACCAGGAGAGCAGCAGTAAGAAGAATGCTCTTTGGGGTACCGTTCATGCGGGGATTTTTACGAAGGTTGCGTTGGTCAGTTCTTTCTTGAAATTATACAGGATGGGCAAAAATTACGGTAACAAAATAAATTGGTCATTACAAAGTAGTATGGCCGAGAAGTCTCAAATCAGCAATGCCATCACATTGGTGGGAAGTCATCAAATAGGAAACAATATTGCTTTCTCTAGTGACCGCTATCTGCATCGAAAAATGACCGACGACTTCCTAGAAAGTCATCGATCCTGTTGAGTAGGTAGGTGTTGTCCAGCAGGTGCAAGGTTTTCGAGAGCTTACGCTTGAAACAATGCTTTGCTCTCGGCACACTCAATACCGAGCATTCCATGGGACTAGGAGTGGGGAGCGCTATGTTGCCACTTCTCTAATATGATGAATTTCCAGATATAGCCGATGTCAAACTTTGCGAATCGCGCGATTCGCTACTAGCAATTCGCTAGCGTCCGCGGTCGCGTTGCGACACCAGCCAGTTGTTTGATTCACTGGCCGCGACGCGACTGCAGACGCTATCGAATTGCGCGATTCGCAAAGTTGACATCGGCCTATTTGTTACCATCGATTTCTGGACAATCTATGCATTGCTGGGTATGGGCCCAATCTTCTCTAATGTCCTGTGTTTCCTATTGAGGGTCCTTTCGCTTTGAAGCATTGCCCGACACGAAGGGACTTCGAGACAGTTGTCACTATCTTGTTTTATATTGTGAGCAGCAGTGGTCCGAGATGTCTGCACTCGCATCCCTGCTCTTATTTCTGCGAAAACCGTCACTGAATGGCTGGTTAACTTTTTGGTTCGGTTGCCATTCTCTTCTAAGAAGGGCAGAAGCAGAATGTCTACTGTTCAAGGGAAACGATCACTAAATGAAGCTCATTGCGGGGGCGAGACAATGCCTTCTAGCATATTTGCTTTCCATTCAATTTGTGGGGTCGGACGAGTTGTCTGCGCTTGCTTGCTCCACAGCTCTACTAACGCGCTTGTATTTGAAGTAGCGACTACGCTGTGTTACGCTTTGCGTACCATAGGGTGCGCGCGAGATAGCTCGTCCGTAATTCACATTAGCCGCCATCAATCACTTTGTGAGACCCTAACGCCATTGCCGCGAACTTTCGACTGCAACAACTAAACATCTGTTGTTCTTGTGGAATGCCCTTTCTCATCCACAGAATAGATTCTCGAAACCGACCTCACCTGGGGTTGTTACTTTAATCTTGGAACTTATCCTGAACGCTTGGAAAGCAGTTAGTCTGTCTGTTATTAGCTATGTTTAGCCGTGAGACTCCATCTACGGCAGACACACAGTGCGACAAAAAGTTTGTTGACGTGAGCTGTTAACGAAGCCCTTCCCCCGTAGCTCTCCTACAAAATAACCTGCGGGTAGAGGGTGGTCAAAATTCGTTCCGAACAAAATTTAGTCAAACTTTGCATTATGAGCACTGTTCTCTTTACCCGAATGGTGCAGTGGCTCTGCGTTTTCATTATACAAAATTTTCGGTAAAAATTGAGCGTATTTTCAACTTAATCTACAAACCTCTGGAGGGAGGCGGGGGGGGGGGGCGCAAGCGTTCCAAGTTTCCGTTACCATGAAAAGCCGTCATCAACAACATTACTGACAAGTCACGATTATCTCTTGGTGTGTTCCCCTATTCGAGGGATCACCTCTAGAAGTTCCCTTGTTAATCAGCCTCCCTACAAGAGTGTGAGATTAGATGAGTGGATGAGCCGCCAATATCAAGGCTTATTTATAACTTACAGTCTGGTTGATTACAATCTTTTTATTCAGGTACTCAACGAGACTTTCTTTTCAAAGTAAGAACAAAAGCGTTCCCTCCTTTGTAGGAGGTCGCCTTGGCAACCATGTTTGACAAGGCTTGAGAAAAATGGCGCTACCCATATCAGTGACGGTAAATCAATAAGTTACCCGCTTCTCTGGTGAACTACAGTAACATTAGACGAAAAGGCGCGTCCGATCCGAACACCTTAATAGTTATCGTTATATCTTCTAGTTCGATTATACCGACTCCAGGAGACTGTAGGTAAGTCAATTAGCTCAATGACTCAAGAGGGAGCAGGTAGGGTAATGACAAGTGGCGCCTGATCAAAATCCACCCCTTAGCACGGTACGTTCTCTCGTTTTTCCCTACCTTGTTCGTCTGGGAGGTCTCGAAGAAGGTCTTCTGCTCTCCCTCGCATTTCATTACCTTTTTGAAAAAGGTATCGCCTTCAAATGACCCTATGATTCTGGATGAATTTTGAATGCATGGCGTAATACGACGAACGAATTCCTCGTCGCTGATTTCTTTATCTGCAATCTTTTCTAATGATTTTTTTTCAACCGAACATTATATTTCTGACTTGAAAACCGGTACCATATTCCAAAAGTGCTCTTTAAAGCTATCCTTTTTAAATGCATTGTTTCTCTTTCTTTTCCTTTCTTTTATTCCTCTTTTGAGCCGTCAGGGAGAGTTTTCAAGTGCCTCAATTACAATGTCTAATCAAATGAGTCAATTTGAACCGGTAATTTCTAGTCTGTTCCTTATGTAGAGAGGTATAAAAACTCTTTTTCAAAGCAACGCTTAGGATTCCTCTTGTGCATTGAGAAAGTTGATATTATATTGTTTTTGGCCAACGGGCACGGTAGGGGATTCTAATGGGGCCACTTAGGAAGCCCAGATATTTCTGAGCCTTATTTTTTGTGTAATGCTCATCCAATAAGTCAGGCTTATTCAACTTTCTATCTGCAGTCAGGCCCTGGGCTCCTCGACAGATTACCTCCCATCCTAAAGAATTGAATACCTTTGGTTGATGAAAATGATGTTTGGGGAGGACACTTCTTCTTACCTTGTCTTTGATACTAAAAAAAAACTTGTTCGGGCTCTGTACTGAGCATAAAGTAACAAGAACGACTACTCGAAGCGCACTTCTGGCAGGGATGGGTGGCAGTTCTACATCCCACGATTCCTGCCCTATACCCTACCAATTTATTGCACCCTCCTCCTGCCTGAGGCCTAGGCAGGAGGAGGGTGCAATACCTTCTCCCTTTTCTTCCAACACCCTCACCGGGCTCCTCTTGTCTTGGATTTTTCGCTGGACCATTGCAGGCCAAAATGTGAAACCACCTCAGAATTACATCCAAGTTATACGGTACTGACCAGAAGTACGTTTCAATTGTCGATTACGCCTTAGGAACGCTCTTATTCTTATACCTCGTATAGGAGAGAACAATGAAGTCCCCCTCCGCCCCCCCCCCCCCGAACCTCAGTTCCACCCTTGGTTAATTTTGACTTCTTTTTGATTGTTAACTGCCGTTTTCAGCCGCAGTTCGCCTTGCGGATGTTTCACAGCCCAGCATTCTTGTGAAACCTATGGTTAATACTTTTTCATTGCAACATCTTTTCTCTCCCTATTTGCCACAACAAATCGAAATAAGCTTCACCAATTTCGAGAACCCCTTGATTTTTCTCCTCTTGCCATCGAAAGGGTAGATACGACATTACGAGAATTCCACCCGTTTCTCTACATTACTCCTCTGATTCGACTCACCTTAAGAAATGAGAAGCCTATCACTTATTTCCTCTCTTCCTGCAAAAGCCCTGTTTTGGTCCCAGGCTCGTCACATTGCGTCCAGGTGAATTTTCCGATGCAGCCTCTTTCCAACCCACACAGCTATCGCTAGACAGATGCTCCGTAACTCACTTCCATTATTACTGTGAAACAGATGCATTGCCTTGCAAATTTTCCTGCTGCGTTTATCTCTCAGAAATTGGCGTTCTAATTTACAAAATGAGTGGATTGGCACTCCAACAAGGCGACTTCCCACGAGCGTGTATAACGTTATCCCTTGAAGGCCCCAGTATCGAAATGATGTGGTTCTTGCACCCAAATGCGAATGTATTAATGCGAAATGGGCCGGTAGCAAAGTAAAAAGGAGCAGAATCCGTTGAAAACACTTAGATTAAGGACTCATTCACCTTCGTAATCGGGTATGTTAAGACGATGAGAGACTAAGCGCGAAGAGAGAATTTGAGGTCAGAGAGCGCAATAGATAAGAGGGCGCACGACAACAGCTTGATAAAAGAAAAAAGTTTGCAGCTGCTGCAGCTTATTTTGCAAGGGACTAGCTTCTTTGATGGTTTCCTTGTACGGGAATACCACTTTGTGATTGCCCTCTAGCGTCCATCCTACAAACCGAGAGAGATCGCTCTAGGGACTCCCGCATGGGTTGGGCCTTTAAGTTTGCTACCTTATAGATCATCACGATCATTCCCAAGAAGTCACAGTTTAGGAAAATCGTGGAATGATTATGAGTTTCGCGTACGTCGCTGCTTTTTAGAGTGTGACATGCATTTTACTTCCTTCAGAATTGAAGATGCATGTGAACGCGATTGGGATTATACAATAGACTGTGGGGTCAATTTACTTGTCGGTGCTTTCACCATTTCGTACGGAGATGGCACTAGCCGGACTCGAAGGAATGAAAGGCTCGGTTGTCATGGGATTGTGATTTGATCAAGGACTGAAGACTCCGAAATCTGAGATTTGGCCATGCACCGGTGCGGCAGCACCTCATTGTCAGAGGAAGGACTCGGTTGGCTCACTCGATATCCAACTTGGACAGATCACAAAGAGAAGCCTGTCTACACACACTTGACTCTAGGAGAGAAATTTTGTTGCTTTAGCAAGTTTTATCTGGACATGATCTCGAAACAAGTATGGTAATTAGCGCCGCTTGCCACCGAACCATTCACAACCTCATAAATTTATGTCTA
The DNA here is from genome assembly GCA_002352805.1 of Teladorsagia circumcincta. NCBI lineage: Eukaryota > Metazoa > Nematoda > Chromadorea > Rhabditida > Trichostrongylidae > Teladorsagia > Teladorsagia circumcincta. The sequence continues at coordinate 155,160 of KZ345135.1, forward strand.
CGCAATTCCTTTGAACATTTGATCTTACAAACCACAACCCGTATCGTCTTACCCATAGATGCAATACAACCCCTACATTTTTGCATTCAATGCATAAAATTTGCACTAGGATCCCAGTAGCCAATCCAATTTACTTCTGCATGAATCAACCCCAAGAATGGACGAATAGAAGCTCTTGCGCAACGGACTCTCAAGAAACACATTCGTTCAGTGAAAATAAAATTTAAAGTAACTCCGCATGAGAAGTCGCTTCAAAGGATGAATTTAGTAGGTGGAATAGTGTAGTCATGGGTACTACAGGTAAGCCGTTGCCGCGACTTTAAAAAGCGCCACAATAGCGCTAGGGTCTTTCAAAATCTGCATTTGGCTACTAATCTTAGCATGCGGACGAGTTACCTAACATACACCCCATAACACGCAACGTAGACTACGGCGTAGCGGTTGATTCAAACACGCGCGGGATAGCCGAACCACAACGCCGACAGCATCATTCAACTCGTCCGCCCCGCCCCGCTTTTTTCAAGGAGAATTTCTGTTTTGCGCTTTGTTGGCAACTCCATTGCTTCCTTTTTTTCATTTTTAGTCATTTTGGCGTCCACCACTTCATTACAAACCGCTGTGACCAGAGAAGTTCGATATGGGGGTGTTGCTTTGAGCTTTGTCATATTCCTTCTATATTTTTCAATTCAATAACATCTGGTCTATAATTTAACTCAAAGTAATGAGCTCTTGCAAATTCTACGAACTCATTCAGCTTGCTGTTTGACAGATCTCATTCTCAACATGTACACATTGTACGACTATTTTTTAAATGTTCACATGGACCTAAATCTCATTATCTGAGCGTGTGACAACGGGGAAATGGGAATTAAATTAGTACTGCCTTTGCTTGAGGTGCAAAAATTCAATGAATTTCACTCAACGAACAGTTATGTAATGTGCTGCACATAAAGTCAAAAAAGGTGTGCAGTAGGCGGCAACTTATGAAAAATAGAACTGAGTTCAGTTCTGACCCGCTCCACGAGCAGGTCGTGGGTTGGGCTCGTGTTTTTCGACATCGTTCAAATTGTGGAGTGTGACTCAAAGAACCTGAACCTTAATCAATGCGACCCTTCTCGGTATCTTGTGTTTGACTCCCTTACAAGGGGTACTCGTTTCGCTGAAATTTGCAGCGTTGACATGAGTGGCCGACAGGATGCCCGTCGCGCGGCGAGATGGGAGGGACGCAGATGGTTAGCGGACAAATAGTAGCGACAGAATGGTGTAATGAAGAAAGAAGCAGTAGCACAATGAAGACTGAATTTGTGATACAATGTGATCCAATGTGTTTATTGTTTTGCCCGTACATAAGGGAGTAACTGAGTAGGAACCTCATTCTTAATCCCTACGCAATTACTCCAGGAAGCGGCGTATATTCAGATAAACAGTGACAACCTTGTGTCCTGTTGTGTAGCAAGTTGTACACAGAGCCACGCGTATATGTGGTACACTCTATTCAACTGGACGCTAAGTCAGTACAATCCGCGCTGCGTTCCGTTTGCGTCTCTGCCATCTCGCCGCACGACGGGCCTCCTGTCCGGTAACCTGCTTACAATTTTATAAGGAGTATGGCTCAATCAGGGCATAGGGCTTTTCGTCAATTTTCTTGTGAAATTCGCGATATTCCTAAATTTCGGGATTAACTTCGGGACGTTTCGGGAAGTTTGTGTATACGTGTTTCATATCTGATTGCTCAACCATGCAATATATAATCCACCTCCACCTTTCCCTTAAAGGCGCTTTGCGATAAAGGCAGAAATATTTTCGAACAGCAGCGAGTATTCGAAATGTACCTTTTTTGTATCGCTGGTGCGATTCAAAGGCAAGGATCAGGATTGAATTGATATGATAGTGCCACTCAAAGATGAAAAATGAGTTGCAAAATGGACTGTAAGTGAAGAAAAAGGGAGAGAAAACCAGTAAAAACACGGAAAAGCCTTCGTGCTCTGGGCTGTGGAGAAGTCAAGAGGTAGGCAGGCAGATGAGAGATAATGTGAGTCGCGGGGAGGATTAAGAAGTCAGAGTAGAGAGACAGAGTAGACAGACCAACATTGCGACGCAGGTAAGATATCGATTGATGGGCGGACCCTGATTCTCCTCGATGGAATTCGATTAATGTCCTTACCGCCTTGCATCTTACACACAATGTGCGAAGGTGGTGCTACTTCTGCAGTGGCATACCACACAGCTTTATCCACGCACATACCATCATCTATCCACCTTTATCCATCTATTCAAGCGAACCCCCCCCCCCGATCAAATGGGTTCGCAGCGGTCGATGATGGAGTTGTAAATGCCCAGCTGTCTAAAAATGGTAGAAGAAGCAAAGAAAATCGTCGACGAAGAGCCATTAACAAGTATCCCCTTTCGAACAAGTGAGGGACGGGCCGGACGAGTTATGCGAACCTGCTTGCTCCATGACTCCACAAATTTGCGCGTTTTGAATTAGCCGCAACGCCGTAATACATGCTGCGTATCATGGGGTGTGCGCGAGCCATCTCGTCCAAATGCTAGGATTAGCCGCAATCCTCACAAATACGGCGTTTTCGTGCAGTGGCGGCCCTAATGTTTTCGAGGACTGATTAACAAGCTGTAATCATATTGGCTGCTCTTCTTCGAAAGTTTACACTGTGTCATAGTTGTTTTTCACGTAAGCTTCTGCTGACATAATGAAGTTATACTTATAGTATTGATAAATTTTGCTTTTCCCCATTAAACTTTATCCTTTTGTTCGGAATTCTATGATTATTCCCTTGAATAATTTCTAAACATTAACTGTTGTTCCATTTCCTTTGTACAGTTTTCAATTTGTGTATTTACCACCGAAAATTAGCGGATGTGCGGTGAGGCATCCCTGCCTCACATCTAGTCTATTCACTATCGCATACTCCTTCTCCATCTCCTTTCGACTCGTTGAAGAGGACGATTATTTATTTTACCGTCTTCGCTGGGTGTCTCCCAAGAGCCCCATCGCGGGGCGAAGGAGGAGACGCAGACGCGGCAAAGGACGAGTCGCAGCGCATACTGTAGCAGTTATGTAGGCGTCAGGTCAAGAGTGTACCATACAACGTCTCATCCGCACAGCACTCGTCCTTTGCCTCGTCTGCGTCTCTTCCTTCGCCGCGCGGTGGGCCTCTTGGGGGACATCCGTCTTCGTTGACTCCTTTCGAGTTCTCCTTATTCCTCTTTTCTTTGTAATTACCTCATCGCTATTAATACCGATTTCAATCAATTCAGATTCACTAGGGGGTGCTAAGCTCAGCCGAGTTATTGTTGCAAAATTTATTTCATTTGGTTATTTTATTTATTTTTCATTTTTTACTAAAATAATCAATAATGCTATGTATCTGCGAGGGGCGACGCGGTACATTGTGATGCCACGGCTGCAGCACACCGCGCTGCTCTGCAAAAACCCAGGGGCCAAGGAAACCAACTACGCGGGGTGTGTGGCGTTTGTCCTCCTGGGGTCAGGCCGCCGCCGCACGCGGCGATCGGGCTCGCCGCGTGTGCGGCGATTTCGCGATGTGGAGGTTTTGTTTGGTCCAAGCTATTGTCCAATGTTGGAGCCTTTTAATTTGGTTGATGAGTTGCAAGACAGTGACTTCATATGCGTTTTGCTGATATTCTTTTCGAACACTTCTGCTTACTCTTTTGCTCAATCAGCCATTTTAAAGGAGATAGTAATGTGGTTTACATAAATCTGCCCTACAATTAAAACTCAAATTGGTTCAGTATTTTTTATTTCTTTGGTCGCATTACGAATTTTTGAGTTTATATATTGAGTAGTTACGGTATTATCTTAATTATAACTATAGAATAACTCGTTTTTGAGCCAGATTCGTTGACTGCCGACGTCGACTTCGGCAGTCAACAGCTTCATTCTTCGTGATCTTTCTTTTTCGTGATTTCTTTGGCCAAGCACTACACTGTTCTAGACTGTTGAAGCAAGGAAGATTTCAAGGGAGTTAGACGAATTTTCGAATATGCAGAAGGCTTTCAAATTTCTAAGTATTTTCTAGTTTTGACGAAAGCTGTTGTATTTTAACTCGGTAACGTTAAGTTAGAGCATCTTCTCAGCACGTATACACATTAAAGGAATTAGTAATTTGAACCTTTCTACCGTTATAAGTGTGGGCTCATTGTCATTGGGAAGAAACGGGTCAGTCAAATCGAAAACAGGTCACGCAAACAGCGCCGATGCCAAGAAAAGTTGCCTGTTTGGCACAAAAAGGTCAGTCAAATTAACGAAAGGTCACTCAAACAGCCAAAATGGGGTTGTAGAGGGCTAGAACCATATAATTCCAACCGCTAATCAATCTTCTATTGCCATTGTGAGTGTGGGAATAAAAAAAAAGATTTGTTAACTAGAGACAACTAAATATAATACAATCCAAATTAGTTTTGAATGACCAGACCACCTTCAATCCGTCAGTAAAACAATACCAACCCAAAAAATAATAGCAGTGTATTGATCGACGTCCGATAGGTTGGCAAAATGCCACAGGTAGGTGGAGCGAACCGTCACATCGCCTTCGCCGCATCAATCGCCGCGCGCGGCGAGTGCGATCGCCGCGTGCGGCGGCGCGGCGGCGGCCCCAGGAGGACAAACGCCCGTCTCCCCGGCGTCTGCGCCCTCTCGCGCGTTCTCCCGTGTACCTGACAGAGGCCCGTCTCGCGCGAAGAAGGGAGACGCGCAGACTGGTCAGCGGACGAGTCATTCTAATCGACTTGACGCGTACAACAGGGAGTGCGGGTTAAGTTGATTAGAATGTACCATTGTACGTCTCACATCACACATCACGTGCTACGACTCGTCCGCTGACTCGTCTGCGACGGGTCTCCTGTCGGGTACTCTGTTTTCCTCCTTCTCGCAGCGCTGTATCCCTCCCTCGTATCACGGGGCACCTTGAAGGAAAATCAGTATTCTATGGTTGCTTTTGTTATTTCCAGTAACGTTCCTCTTCGCACTTCTTGTCTAATTTTCACACGGATAAACAGACTAATCCGATCGTGTTCCCTGCTCTTAACCGATCAAAAAACAGAGAACTGAATGTTGTTCACTTCGAACATAAGATGTTGTCTGGGCCTACGGCGTTCAAATGCCATTAAGGCGCTTGGCGCATCCCAAAAATGATTTATCAATGTTGAGCGCTTTTTCCCTTGTCCTAGTTGCTTTACACATACTTTTCCCGACAAGATATAGGATATTTAACACTTTGATTCAGTCAATGAGAAGATTCTATGTAATCTTACCTAGAAAAGTTGGCATGATTTGTTACTGCTGTATTTCTTCACCGTTCTGCGACGAGTTCTTCTGAAGATTTTCACCAACTTTTCGACCGCGTTGTCCTTTTCAAAAGCCTTTAATGAAAATTACACGACTAACATGAAGTTGAAGAAGCAGAAGTCTACCTGCTAGAAAGGAAGGCAGAGTCCCAAGAAAGACGGGCGAAGCGCTCTGGTGCACCCGCAGCGCCCTAGGAGAGCCTTACATGTGGTGTCCGCAGCGTTGCCCACCCTTCGAACGGCTAGTCCCTCGCCGTCAGACTCTAGTCGCAAAAATCAGCCGTGTACCAGAGACGCAGGACAGAGCCTTCATGATGACCTTGGCACCGATGAGACTCGGCCCAATTCAGAAATCGACGGGCAGAAAATCTCCAATTCCTTGGGTTTTAGACCATTTTTCTTGGTTTATCTTCATCTCTGCATCACTGACCTTGATCGCCGATTAGCTGCCTTTTTTCTGAGAGTCCACCCTTAAAGGCAAAAGTCGGGCTCAATGTGGGGATCATGGCGATTGGAAC